>JAIPRM010001086.1:0-42528 GCA_025469315.1 Stegophylla sp. TES_Ste_2020 | reverse complement strand
CGCGCTTGGAAGAAGTATTGAGAAATTGGAAAAATGACCTCTTTAAAGTACCATCTGGGTGTGATTCCGGTTCTATAGAGATACTGATAGAAACTTTCGGACAAGTATTTCTATACGAAAAAGTGTTCACAGAAAGAGAGAAAAAAAAAATAAACATCATTGTAAAATCATAAGCTTCTTCACTTCGTTCAGATTCTAAAATACATGAATAAAATAGAAGTAACAACCAAATTAAATACTTTATAAAGTGCTTTAGAATGTGAACTATATGTGCATAGTGAATTATGCACCTAAACGCTCCTGTTTCATGGTTGATCTTAATTTATTTTTTACGTTTGAAAGTTTTTAAAACAATCTTTCACGGGTACAACTGTCTCTGGAATTACAATTAACTTTTTAAGAACACAAAAATATTTTTATTATATTCATGTTTATGAAAATTAATTAAAAAAAAAAATAGTCTTTTTTTATGTACAAGGTATGCTGTGGTATACTCTGCAAACTCTCTGACTCCATCTATGCTCTGGAGATTAATATCAAATGTATGCAAGTTAATTTGTTTGAATCACATACATATATGAACCACGATATGTTCAATATTAATGAAGATAAAACACCTTATACAGATGCTTGGTTTAATTATAATTGTAAATGTTTCTAAATTAATAAAAGCTAGTTATATTTATCACCAAAGCTTAATAACGTAAGAACAATCTCATGATTATAATAGTAAACTTTGAAATAAAAATTCTGTATACCTTACACAATGGGTATTCTTCGTTTCTCTGCTGGAATACTCTTTGTGACTGTATTGAATTATTAAGACACGGTTAATCATTTCTTCAATAAAATGGTTCTGAAAGGTGAGCGGAACTGCAGTTGAAACATAATAAGAATTGTCAGTTTTTTATTAAGAAAAATAGAAAAGAATAAAAATAAAATCACTTTTCAATAAAGTACCATGAAAACAAAATTCTTTACTAGAAACACATGTGACACTTTTTTTATGAGCAGAAAAGTAATAAAAATAAGAAGAAGATGAAGAAGAAAAAAATAAAAATATTATTGTGAAAGCATTAGCTTTTTCACTACTCGCCGAATTTAAAACAACAGTTTTTTTTTTTGATAATAATATATTTTGATAAAAACTAGATTTTGTGTTGTGTTCATCTCATTTGATATTATACGTATGGCGATTTTTATAGAGTTATCGATTGAATTATCCTTTTTTCCCACCATCATAGTATATTTAGTGAACTAAACTATATTGTTTTATCACACTTCGAATACTTGTACTCCTCATATGTTTAATGATTATTATTTTTTGAATGTGTAAATTGTTTCTCTCTTTTCTGTATGAAAACAATTATTCTTTTAACTATTAATACACAACTCTATCTTACCCCTACAAAGGCTACTGTTTCGAGTACAACATTGCTACCGACACGAGTGTTAGGCGTGACATGCTAATGTGAAAGTTTACAGTCTGTTGCTCATATTATTATCATGTCAGCACGAGGTGCTTTTAAATTGACAGAAACTGTTTTCATGTTAGTCGTCACGTGCTATATAACTGTCATGGGGCAATGTCATGACGAATAAGTCAAGGAAAACGTCCTGTTAGAAAATCAAATTACGCTTACCGTACACTTTATTCATAATAAATGTATAACAGTATAAAGTATAGCACCTTAATGTCGAAATCAAAAATCAAAAATAGTTAACATTTAAAAAAATTAAATAAAGTTTGAATTTTAAAAACGCTTTTAACACAATTTCCGTTTTCAAACGAGAGCCCCGAAAAAAGTTAGTCATTATAACAGTATGCATTATTTTACATTATTTTGCAAAGCTTGCTATGCGATGCTCATTTTGTTAATAATTCGTTTCATGTACTTTTGAATAATATTAAAAATTTATGTTTCGCATTTATTAATTTTTTTTTTTTTCATTTTAAAGCTATTTTATTCATTTTAGAACATTTTTTGAGTTCATGGATCCAAAATTAAAATTAAAAATATTTTTTCAATATCATTACACGATAACCTGATTTGTATATCTATATTTTATTTTTTCAAATAAAACGAAGTCTAAGTCGTCACACGGCAGTTCTGTTAGTTTAAATATTTTTTTAACTAAACTTTTCATTTCCATTGAATCAATCAGTTTTTTCATTTATTATTCATTCATACCAAAATAATCAAAAAATCGACAAAAAAAAAAAAACAGTGAATTCTTTATATTTTTTAGAGAATAAAATAATTTTTTTCATTCAGTCTACACTTGTAATATCAATTTTTAATTTTTTTAAGTCATATTTGCACATTTTTAGGGTGTTTAAATGCCAGCTCTAATTATAACGTCCAAAAAGTTATCTCATCTCCACGTACCGATGGTTTTTGGCGAGCAGTATATTTTTTCGAGTTACCGGAATAATAATTAACTACGCGGAGTGCGAATGCGTTGTTCGAGCGGGTTCGCGTGAGTTCGAACAAATTGTCTTCGTATTTACAGCGTTTAAAACAGTCGACACTTTACTCGCGAAATCCTACACGGCGTGCCACCTACCTCGCACGCGTCATTAACGGAGCATAAAAACCTCGCATTATGTTTGTAACGTGATCTGTTGCCTTAGCGGATTTCAGTCTCGCCGAGAAAACGCCTTTAATTCACCGCGAGCGTGTAAATCCATTAACGACGGAATGACTTTCGGCGAGCACGTAAAAGCGTATCACTGTCGTGGTTCGTCATATTATAATACATAAAATAATAATTGTTGAAATCATAATAAACTCTAACACAATACCCACGTCGAGGCGCAAAGTATAAGAACGTTTTGCTGCATATGAATAATTACTAATAATTACTAATATTATATTGTGCAGATATTTTAAAACTTCTGATAACAGTTGCACCTATTATTATTATTATTATTATTATTTTATTTTTTTTGAGGGGAAGGAGAGTTAGACAAGTTTCAACAACTTTTCGGTGACAGTGTGGCATAGAACAAATAATAATCCGATATTGATACTTTAATATCGAATTTTATAGATATAAATAATTCTTTATTTATCAAAGCTAAAAAGAAACGCAGATCTCACTATCACGCAAATAGTTTAAAATTAATTTTGTAATTCTGTTCAATAATGTTTTTATCAAACGCAAAATGGTTCTTTTGTTCGTGTATTATTGTTTGTTATATTTTGAAATTGTCAATAATTTTTTTTTTCTTCTTTTTCTTTTTATTATTCGAACTTGAACTTGATTTTAAAGTTTTTGTTCCATATTCTTTCCACTCTTACGTATTGTCCACTTGGTCAGTGTCTTCTGTTCAATATAGATTTTCGCTTTACCATCATTAACGACTTTGTCGATCGGCGTTACTCGAAGACGTCCACTGCTTCTCTCGCCTTCAATTTTTCATTTAATTATTTTCCGGTGTAGCTCGTAGTGTGTCCAATTATTAATATTCTTCTGTCAATAATCATTTAAATTCACCTGTTTTATTAAGCTGTCGTCAGTTCTAAACTTCGTTCGGCTAATTCATACCATCCTCCGCCAGTACAACAAAACATTCAAGATGTCTTTATTCTGCCTTAGTTATCAAGCATGTAGTCATATTTCAGATCGGTAATGAGTCACATGAAGTCACAACACTTCAACCGATCACATTTTCACGCGCATGTTCGCATTTTTCTTGCTGTTCATAAACACGGTTTTCGCCTGCTGCACGATCCTGGCTTTAATTACTTCCTTAGCGCTATCGCCATCATCCTGGTCGATTAAACGGCCTAAATTAATTGTATAACGCAATGTTTACTCGTTTCAATACGTTGTTTCCCGCTCGAATTCGGAGTCCACGTTTCTGTTGTGTTTTTTGGCATATCGTAAACATAGTTTTTTGCCAGTTTATTCGATAGTTATTATTTATGGTTTTATACATTTTTGGAAATGGCCCATAACAATAATGATATATGGTTTTCTCTTAAATCTGGCAGCTTCTTGAAAAAAGAAAACCTGAAATGGCGCCCCCATCTGGTGAACATATTTTCAAATTGTTTTCGGTATTTCGTTATAATATGCAACGTGTTAAATTAAAATCGTATCTAAAAACGTTTTAATAAAAATATGTGATTTGTCTTCGTCTGGATTTTAAGTATTGTTAGAGATATACGAGTCGTAATGTCAATATGCGTGGATTCAAAATAAAATGAGATTTTATAATGCGTTTTTACCAGATTAATAAGACATTTTGGTTTGTGACGCGATTAATTTGCTTTTATAATAATTACTTTGGTATTCGAATTAAAATGTTGCTTTTACATTATTTGAATGATAAAGACCTCATTCGTAATTAGAGTTATAAAATTGTATGATTAATAAACGCGACTGTATATTTTTATTAAAATTAAGAAATTAATAATGCGATGCGCATTAATTATTATAATTAACAATGCATAATTTACTTTCAGTTGGTTTTTATGTTATAAAATTTATAAAGAAAATATCGTATAAAATATAGCGTAGACCGGTGGTCTTAAACCGTGATAAATCTTGTTTCAATTATAAGTTATGATATTCTATTGATAATTATTAAAACAATATAAATTCATTAAAATTTTATGTCAGTTGTATAATAGATAATTATAATAAACTGTTAGTAAAATCCAAGATTTATTATCACACTTAAAGAACATGATTTATCAATCAGCTGGAAAATTATCTTTTATTTGGAACATTATATTATACAAATAAAATAAAACGTCATGAGTTCAACAAGTGTAAATACAAAATAGTATAGACTAAATATATGCAAATAACAAAATATTCCCTCTCTCTTCCCTAAGAAAAAGGCAATAGTAAATAATAAACAGAAATTATTATATTTCAACCCTTTTATTTTAGGTTTTTAATTCACTGTCGACTAGTTCAGCGCAGTCGCTAAACGAATTAATACGACTTTGTTGACTTGAATTGAACGTAAATTATTAAATTGTTTCAAAAAGTTCCCAGTAATTGTTTCCGCATTATTAAGACGGTTAGATGATGGTTATGATGATTAGACTTCACGTTTGCAGTTCCAGTGAAACTCGTTTGCATACCTACACACAGAATTTGTTCTCGAAAACTGGCGACTAGTAGTTAGCGTATACGACTATCAACTCTTATTCCTTATCAGGAGATCTTTAATAATATTATAGTAAACAATTTACAAAATAAAAATACGATTAGTGAACTTAAACATTCCGATAAAACATCAATAATTAATGGCAATAATAACAAAACGAATTTGATATATAACTACGAAAAAGGATTTTTAAACGAGTATTAGGATTTCTGCGTTTTGATGATATTTTAGCTCAGACGTCATAAATCAATGTACGAAATGGAATTGCGATCATCTGATGAATATATTTGAAAAAAAAAAAAAATGTTAATTAATTTTATCCGGTAACACATATCAGTGTGTTTAGTTATAAATTTACAACACTAGTAAATAATTCATTCAATTCATTTTTGATCATTACAATTTTAAAACATCAAGGGTTCGAAAAATTACACCGCGCAGCGACACTCAGTCTTTCATATATCCCGTGTACAATAATATCGTATCCTGAATCGGGACCCTATCGCGCGAAGAATCGAGTTTGAGATCGTAATATTGTGTGGAGTGTAGTGGAAAAACGTTTTCGACGGTAGCTTCGTGGTCGTTATCATCCGGCATGTAATCGAAACCCGCCCAAACGAACCGTAAGACAAATACAATACGAACAGCCGGAGAGACGTGGCAGGAGTAGTAACATATCGTTTTTAAAAGCCTCGTTCGTCCTCGTCCGGACTAGGAAGAACACATAAAATAAAAACGAAACACATAATAATAATAATAATAATAATAATATTATATTTGTCGACTGTTTTGCCGAACCGTTTTGAGATTGTCCAAAACGAACCGCCAAAACGGACGAGCAATCCGCAAAATAAATTCCGGTGGTATTAATATAATAGTCGAGTCGGGTATTTTTTCCGACCCTCCACCCCCCCCCCTCCCACCGTCCCACGCGACTTTTGATAATAATTTATGTAGATTGAAAACTATTTCCGTCGTAGATCCCGGCGGCGGCGGAGAAATGAAGTACTCGACGATTGCGGCCCAGCGTACACACGCGCACGAGAAACCTATTGCCGAATTACCGTGTGGGAATGTATATTATTATATTATGGTCAGGCGATAAAAGTCGAGCATCGATTTATTGGTGGCGATTTCCATCGAAAGTCTATTCCGTATACGCTCGATTCGTGTGCTACGCGCGCGTTTCTCTCACAAATCATTGCTAACAGAACTCTTCGCTCCACAAAAATTATTATTACACGTTTGGGAGGTCGTAGTCTCGTATTAAACGCGAACTCTCCACTACACTTCGGCGAAAATCTACCCCGTTAGATGCGTCAACGATCAAATCTTTAGTCGAAAACGGTCCGCAAGACTTGTGTTAAAATTATGCGCGAAAAAATTGGCCGTTATCTAATAATATATATATATATTGATTGCAATCTGTTATGACTCGCTTGACGCACGTTCTTTCGGGTGGGGTACTCTTGGTCGGTGTGTTACAATCGGAGCAAAAGAGTAATTATTTATTTCTTCGGTAAAACGCTTAGGTTTAGATTTTTCAAACTCATTGCTCAATCTAATTCCATTCGTGGCTATGGTAGGGTGACCATACGTTCTGTTTTATACGGGATCGTCCTTTATTTTGGCTCTGCGTCCTGTTGTCCTGAAAAACTTCTTTCAGGACGCTTTTTGTTTCGTAATTTCAAGTTTGTCCCATATTAATCCCGTTTTTTGACTTGCTGTTGATTTAAAATTTTTGAAACTTTTGAAATGAAATTATTGAATAAAATAATGTAAGAAACTAGAAATCTTTTGAATATCATTAGATCTATTATAATCGTAAAATGAATTAATAAGTTTTTTTTAGAAAGTAAAGTATACAAATATGTATGAATAAAGGATTTGAAGAAATTTAAAAAAATATCAATTTAGTTTTATTATGTTATTTTATGTTTTTCAAAATAATGCTTTTATGTGTTTAAATTTAATCTATAATAGGTAATTTAAAAATTATATTTTTGTCACGATTCAAAAACGTAAATATACATGTGACAAATACTTATTTATTTTAAAATATAATGAAAAATATTTTTGTCCTTTATTTTATTTTTTTAAATATGGTCACCCTACAGCCTCAAAAAATAATCATGATTTAAATAGTGTCAGTGATATTAGTATATTAAGCAGTGTTGAGTTCAGATTGCAAAAATAATATCTAGTTAAATTGTAGATTACTATTTAAATAAATACCTATATAAATATGTAGAGAAATGCATTAAGGGAGGCATATCCAGGAAGGCTTATTTAAACATTTTGCCAAAAATACATTATAAATACCTATAAAACAAATATTTTTTTTAATATTGTGTTTATTGTACAATACCAATTTTAGTGTTTGGTGAATACATCTACCTAAATCATGGTTGAACGGCCAGAAAAGATACTTTAGTCTTCACACATATTTTGTAGTTTAAACTTAAAACAAAACAATATTTAAACATGAGTATTTTTTATTATATTCAAACTGTAAATAAAAATGTAACATTTATAATTGTGATAAAATAATTTGGTGTAAAATGACTGAACGAATAAATGATTATTGAACAAATACACAACGAGATTTATCTAAATATTTATGTAGATTTCCATTTATTAAATCTTAGATACTGATTAAATACTTAATTATCTAGATAAGATATAGTTTTTTAATTTTAATTCAGATACATTTATCTGGATATTACTCAACATTGGGTATAAGTACCTATAATTTACTTAACAGTGATAATAGTGCATTAAAAATGCATTAATGCTTGCACATATTATACATATATGTATTAACATATAATAATTTCAAATTATATTCCAATAATTTTCAAACAATCGTTGATAAATATATTATTATAATATAAATAACAGATTTTTAGAAAAAGTTATATTGTCGGATTATAGAGACAAACTAATAAAGATTGAAAAAATGTAAAAGTTATTTTGTCTTATAATCCAGTGACTGTATAAGTCATTACAAGGTTAAAACAATTCACACCGTTAATGAAATTTCTTCGTTCAAAATCTAATTAGGCTTACTGACAAAAAGCTATAAATTATATTATTAAAAATAATCATGTGCATGCGTATATCAATTATAATGAAATCACGAAAGAAATAATAGATTTCTAATTTTTGCTTTTTCTTTTTGTTGCAGGTATGTATCTATGTCAGTCATGCTCGGTTTGGATCAATCCTCAAAAACGTTGTCCGGTTGTGACATGCATTGTATTAAAAAATTTTCGGTAGTTTTTCCTTAGAAATAAAGAAATATGCACTTCTATAGAACAATTAAAAAATACATTTTTTTTTTTTTTTTCATGTTTCATAGATTATTAAAATCCTATCTACCAATACAGTTTTATATTATACTAAATACACTCGTAGTATAAAAATAGTGATAAAGTATGGTCCTACTTATTATTTTAGATTATAAATAAAAATTCGTATTTAAAACATAAATAATTTACAGTCTTAACGATTTTAATAGTATTTTCGTAGGTCTCTTAAGAATTTATAGTGGCATTTTAATCATATTTGCATTTTATTGGGTTTTTGGGAATCGACTTCTGAGCTTCAGTAATTAATATAGTTTTTTTTTTTTAGTGTTCATTAAGACCTGTGATTCTCGAAATTTTTCTATTTGAGTTACTCATATTCACGATAATTCGACACAACGTCACCCTAACACCAAAATATTTAGTAATCGTAATAAATAGCATAAGCAGAATTTCTCCAAGGAAGGATGGGAGAATGTATTGATAGAAAAAAAAGAAACGCTACTTTTTAGTTTAAAATATTGTCAAAAAGTACGGATTTTGTGATAACATTGTGCAAAAGTAATAATAAAGTCTTTATAATTATTTTTTATGAAGAAATTCCTATTGCTCTCCCCCCTGCCCTTAGATTGCACGTTATTTCCACGTTGGGTCTACGTCACTTTAGGGTGGCATATCTGATGTCTGCCAGGTTGAAAACCACTGGCTTAGACTTTAAACACGTGGAAATACCTGCAGACAAACGTCTTTGTAATAATTACCGAACGTGTACTCGAAAAATATATTGCCCGTTATAAAAACAACGACCTCGTCAGTTTATTGCAGTTGTTTTTTTTCGTTTTTTTTATTATTTCTAACACGATTGCGTGACTTTTATGAATCATAGCCGTCGCACAGGTCAAAAAGTCGACAGTACTTTCTTCTCGTAATTTTTTCTCGCTTTTCTGACGTCTCGGCATCTCCTAATAAATGCGCTTCACACTTTACGAACCGTTCGTTATTGTCGTCGGTATGACACAAGCCTATTTTCCGAGACACTACGGGGAGGGGTGTGGAAGTCTATCGTTCACTCTAATTGCAGATGACTCGAGTAAAAAACAAAACAAAAAAAAAAAAACACCCCCTGGTTATTTTACGCAATAAAAAAAATGAAAAGTTTCAAAAACTCCGAGACGTTATTATCCGGATTGGCTATGTTTTTTTCGCTCTCTTCTCGACACACATACACACAGCATCCCTGACAAAATTATTACGAGTAGGTATTGTTATTACTATTATTATCATTATTATTATTATTTCCTTTCTAACTCCGAAATCGTTTTTATTTCCTCCGAAAGTCGTCGTGTTCACGTTCACCGTCTCCTTTGTCGGTGCTCAATACTTCACGTCACGTCCCGTTATTCATTTATATCTATTATATCCCCCATATTTGCACAGTGAGTGCACCTACCACCCCCGAGGGTCTCGTGTGAAATAAATTGATTATTTTGAGATTTCGTCGAGAGCGATATTTCTCGTGAGAAATTTAATTATTAAATTGCTCGCGTGTCAGTACGTCTTGTTTTCGACAAATCCAAAGAAACGATTTTATTCGGAAAACAAACGCGTTTACACTGACGACGAGTGAATATTAATTCGAACGTTTTATTGATATGAGCATCACGGGGTGTGGGAATAGGGTGGGTGAATCGGGAGATAATTTTGCTACCCTTAAAAATACCAAATATTTTAAATCACTGCCAATCGGATATTTGTGATCATCTGTTTGATCGTCGTTTTAATTTATATATATATATATATATATACATCAAATATTATTATAAAAATATAATGAAATATTTGATAACAGGTAAGTTCGTTCTATTATTGGTACCTACTGTTCGGACAAGGTTCAAATTGTGATCGAATTAAAACCACGTCGTGCCAGTGGTAACACTGGACCCATCTGTGTTGGAATGATGTCGACCCATAGAGCCTTCTTACGTCTTCTCTATGTGTCCGCCTGAACCATTGTTCATTCGCAGACATTCGCAAAAATCTCTTTCGCTTTTTTTGTAATTTCGTTTTTGTTACGTTCGCTAAAGTGTTGTCCATTGTCGTGTTGTCACGGTCATTTCATGTGCGCTGTCCGTTGTCTACTTGTCGCGGCCAATGTTTGTGGTGTCATCTAGTGCCGAGTAGATTTCGATCATTGTCAGTCCACACTAGCCTGGAGACCGTTCACGCTCCAGGTCGGACGAATTTTTTTTTCATTATTACGTACCAAAAAAAAAAAAAAAAAAATTGATATGAAGTAATTCAGTATTATTATGCAAATTTTATATTGTAGGTAATAATCCCAATACTAACATAATCTTATCCTTTTTTAAATGTAAATCAGTACGTAAGTGAGAAACATTCATCTAATACAGTCCATTAAACGTGCGTTAATATATTTTAATATTTTATTATACACAATCCAATTTTATATTTTAAAACACTGAGTTTTAATTAGTGATTAATCAGTTATTTACTGGCAAACGGTGTAAACAGGTACCCAGTGGCGGATACACGCATAGGTAACAAATGCACGTGCCTAAGGGGCCCAACATTATTTGGGGGTGCTGGAAATTTTAAGTATTTCGTATATTACATTATAATATAATTATAAGAATAACGTAAAGAAAAATACACGGAGAAAATTAAGAATTTTATGTTTTATAAAGTATTTATAATTTATAACGATTAATTAATATCAATATATTTTAGATAATATTTACAAACACACATAGAATTCACTTTTTGACACATCTATGTACACTTTTTTCATTTTAAATGATTTCTCTTATTGTACGTAAAATGAGCATTTTTTTCAATTTCTACATTCTATTTCTTATTTAAATCTTTCTTCTTTTCATTGACTTTATTTTCTTAATCTGATAATGATTTTTCAAATCGAAACCGGTCGTTAATGAAATATATATATATATAATACTCAAGGCTTGGTTTAATTAATTAATTTATTTTATATTTATATATAATATTGTATAGTGTAATAGCTATAAATTATTTAACCTTTAAGCATTTTATTTTGTTTTATTATTGATTAATAAATGTTTTTAAAATAACAACATTTTCATTTTCATCTTTTTATGAATTTACAATGATATTTATTATTCTTTAATTTTATTTCTTACTGAAATTTTTTTTATATAAATATTCTTGTCTTAAAGTTTCATACAGAAATTAATAGATCAGAAATTACACTCTGCTGATACTTTAAAGAGATCTTTTTTAAAAAAAAAATTATAAATTCTTTTCTGAGCGTAAGGGAAAACTATTGAAAAAATCACAAAAAACGGTAAAATATGCTATTATGTGCATTTTCACAAAATTGATTTTAGTTTTTTAATATAAATTCAAAAATAATGAATTGAAAACTTGAAACATTTACCAAACATCAAACAATTTCACGCGTATACTTCATAAATATCTGAAAAACATTGGACTGATTCTGAGATAAGACTCTTTGAAAATATTTGAAATTTTAATTTTAATTTTTTTAATTTTTATTTGGTAAAAAATTTATCTCTTGAAATTAAGGTCGGAAAATTTTATTCAAACATACTTATAAGTATACCTCATAGGCACTGAAAATATTCCGAAAACCATGAGTTTACTTTTTTGTCGAAGGCTGCTTAAAGTTGGAATTCTTATAAAGCTGGTAATTTTCACGGAAAAAAATACTTTATTCTCAATCCAGCTAAAATTTTCTTTAATCAAAATTTTTTTCACGTGTTATTCCATACGGATGATAGTTTTCATTGAATTTGGCTCCACGAAAAAATGTTTACACGCGTTTATAATTGGAATTACGGTTCAAATGACGGTTATTCAAAATAATCTCGGATCGTTTTTTCTTATTATTATGTAACACAGTATGTGGTGTAAGTATTACCGAATATTCGCCTAGAATCGTTTTATTGAAGTAATGATTTATCGTTTCTGTTTTAAAAATTCAAAACACTACCGAGTGTATTCTACCCGAGGAGCGAAAAATATCCAAGGTGTGAAGTACGTCGACATTTTTTTTTTTTGCTGAGAGTTTTTTTCTGTTACGAGGCATCACTGTTGTAATGCCTAGGGGTGGAAAAATCCTGTCCCTGCAGATATCAATTACAAAATATCGTTTACAGAAGATTCATAACAGTTTTAGGTATCAATCGCAATGGAGCACACGTAACAAAAACTCAGTATCAAGTTTCAGATTAATTATTTATCAACCTAGGATCCGAGTGTTGATGACATTTGACATTTTAAAAGTCTTAGACGACGACACTCAGCTTTAAACGTAATTTCAATAAAATACGATTCTAAATAACTAAGTTTTTAATATTTTTATATGGTTTTCAAAACTTTTTAAGATAATTTTCAACATACTTTAAGGTAACAATTTTTAGAATTTTAATTTATCTTTACTAGTTTCCTTTATTAAAAATAAATTACCAGCTATCTATTAATTGTTTTAAATGTAACTATGTCTAATAAACTAGAAAGTAGAACTATAGTAGTTATAACACTATGAATAATATTCACACGTTTTAAAGTGATTTTAATTTGTATTAACAATTTAAAAATATATTTTAAGTAACTTTATCAATATTTATTTATTAATATGTAGTGACATGAATACTGTAATATATTTCACAATATTATGAGTTTAACATTTGATATTTAACTAATAAGTATCAAAACAAAAATCATAATTATTATTATATAGATTACGACGGTTCAGGACTCGGAACTCCGGACTAAATATTACATTATAATTATGTTTAGAACATATGTTTAAAAACATATAGTTATTTCTGGTATTGAAAACTGAAACTTTAAAATAAATTTTTCACATTTAATGACAATCAATGTCGATTCTTATTAGTTTAATTTCAAGGGTGTTTTTCATGTGTCTGGTTCATTAATTAATATTTCAAAACAATGTTTCTTGCGGATGTAGGTATATTTAAAACATTTTATGTATTTTAAAGTCAACCGTTTTATTGTATTTTTGCCCGTCAGATTTAAAGAACGATTTTATCGATTATTAGGAAGTTAATATGTTGAAATTCAAATTAATATAGGCATAAAGCTCAGAGTCTTCTCTTGACGCAGTTACCCTGGATAAAATTGACATAACGACACTGATCCGTATCATCGTCGTCGCAGGCGTATAAATTTTCTGTTCGTGACGTATTTCACGCATTGCCATAATCTTCGGATTCGCATTCAAAGTTTACTCGTCGAAAAAGCGACGCACGATATCGTTCGCGTTTCTTTATCTAATCGCAGTGTTCCGTTCACCGTCGTACCTTTGGTACGTTATAAAATCCTCCACGATTTTATCTCTCCGCACCGGCCAATACTAATTGCTTTTGTGCCCCGACGTTTTTTGCTCGTCGTCGGAACAACAACTCTTAGGAAATTAAAACCTCCTTCTCTCCGCCACCCCCTGTACATCCCTATTGTTGTGTAACGAATTCCGTTTGAACTACAAACGCGTCCTGTCCTCGCGTAGTAACGTCTCTACAGGAGCCGCGTGCGTTTGCCACCGTGAAAAGCATCGAATATTCTCTTTCCGGCCACTTTATCCGGCAAAATGTTTGCTTTTCGTCCGGGGCGGCACATTGTTGGGTGGATGTGGGGAGGGGGGGGGTAAAGGGATGACTCTTGAACGTCGGCGAAAAACAGCAAAAGGTCCTTTTCACGTGACTCTAGACACGAGCCAAAATGAAAACAGTACTCTAACGAAATTATTATTATGACCGTTACGACGATGGCGGCGGCCACGGAACGAACTACGCGCTGCTTTAGACGCGATGGAACTATATTAGGGTGACCATACGTCCTGTTTTATACAGGATCGTCCTTTATTTTGGCTCTGCGTCCTGTTGTCCTGATAAACTACTCTCGGGACGTTTTTCGTCCCGTAATTTCAAGTCTGTCCCATATTAATCCCGTTTTTTTGACTTGCTGTTGATTTAAAATTTTCGAAATGAAATTATTGAATAAAATAATGTAAGAATCTACAAATCTTGTAGATACCACATAAAATAAATTATAATCGTAAAATGAATTTACAGGTTTTTTTTTAGAAAGTAAAGGATTTGAAGAAACTTTAAAAAGTATCAATTTAGTTTAATAACATGTTATTTTATGTTTTTTCAAAATAACATTTTTATGTGTTTAAATTTAATCTATAATAGGTAGTTTAAAAATTGCACTTTTTCACGATTCAAAAACATAAAATATATAATTATATATATATATATATATGTAATAAATACTTATTTATTTAAAAATATTATGAAAAATATTTTTGCCCTGTATTTTATTTTCTTAAATATGGTCACCCTAAACTATACGTATGTATTTTATTTGCGACACTGCACTAAACAACTTATACGACAACTGTAATTTTTGTTTCCGACGAGTTAATCGTACGCAATGCCTTGACTTCAGGTTGTAAAAGTATCCGTTGCGTTTCAAAATAACCCCGCAAATTAATTTAATTAAACGATATTCGCGAAAACAAAAAAAAAACATATTTATTTATTATTTTTTCTTTCAATTGGAGAGAGATATTTTTACCGTAGAATTATTATAGTATTAAAATTACATTTTACCTGAGATAATATTATTTCGGAGATAAGTCGATGGTCACCATTCACCGTTTATAAATTTTTACGTATAAACATCGAATGTTATAATGTTATAAATGTTATAATCAATAAAAAAGTCACAAAATATTTTTTTTTCTCGTGAGAAAAACGCAGTTAACAAATTAGCACGAAAAGTTGAAAACGAGCATTGATCGCTAGAGTAATGCAAGCTGTAAGTTTATTTTTTTTATTTTTCTGAGTGATATTTATTTTTCTGAGCTAAAATTTTTGAGATTTCAAGACCTAAATACCGGTGGATTTTTCGACTGCGTTCCAACTCGTGGGGAGGGGGAAGAGCTGTTAACGTCGTAGTCCTGTATACTTACGGTTAAACGACAGAAAATTCCATCAAAACCTATGAGCTGCAATTAGTTAAAAGCTTATTCGTCCCACCAAGTTAAATATTTCCGTACGTTCAACCGTATGGCAGCGTCCTATTCATTTGACTAAACGCTCAGTCATTTCAGTAAATAATGCTCGGTAATTGTACTAAATGCACCCTTGCTATTATTGTGCGCTTGACGACAATGGGCACTGCTGTTCCGAACGTTTAAAATGCAAGATTTAAAGACATACACATTATATTATTATTATGTATATTATGATAAAATTAAATTAAATCTCATTTAGTCAAAAAAAAAAAATTAAAAATGAGCCCAAATAGCTTACAGTTATTTGCGTTTAAGCCCGGATAAGTTATAAAATAGAGCTAGAGTTTCGAAAGGTTATAAAAGCATTTGATAAATTGAAAAGAAAAGCAGATAAAAAAGTGTGTTTAATTCTAGCTTAAAAAGATCTTTTAGCTACGACGGAAACACTAACACAAAATTAAATGTTTAGACAACAAAGCGAATCGACTAACATGTATTTAATTATTGCCTGATTCACGGGTAACAAACTCAAATTTTAAAACATTAAAAAACTACAACTGTTTCTATCAAAAATACATAAATGAAAGTGTAATCATTTTAATTACATAAAAAAATCGCCAGTTTTCCGGTCAGTACCTCACGTTAAAAATTACTGTCTTGGTTACGGTATTGACCGTATTATCCTTATTTCTTATCTCGAGGAATCGGTAAAATGCTCGTAAAAATGATGCAAATATTAACTAAAAGTATGTAGCATTATCGTGGGGAAAATTTCTACGTGGGACAAATAAAAACTTAGTTTACTCCACTGTGATTAAAATGATATTTCAAAAGAACGATGAAGAAGACTGCCATGTCAAAAATTAACATAACAAATAATAAAAACAAAACCGCTATTTTAAATTTAATAGAACAAATTCAAAACACAAAAACAGAGTTTTATTTTATTTTCGAACGAAAAAAAAAAAAACCAAAATTTTGTACGAAAAATTTTTAATCTTATTTTTAACTTAAAATTTTAAATAAATTCAAATATATTTATTTATATCAACAAAGTATATTTTGACTTTTAAAAATATTCAACTTTGGTTGATGGTAATGTTACAGATTTAGGTATGGATTACTTCAATAAATAATCATTTTAATAAAAAGTTGGTAGTGAATATTTAATTTTTTTATATCTTTGGCATAAAATCGAATTAAATTTTATTAAACCATTGATAATATATAATTCTATATTATCCATGAATTAAACTGGTATTATGGTTCCAATAGCACTAATCCTGTGTAATTATTATATTGTACATTGTAGTGTTTTTCTATGGGTGTATAGATATTTTATTGTTTAAATACCAGTTATTATTATGTTAAATCAAAATTTTAATGCACATTAATTCAAAATGAATTTAATTCAAATCAAATTTATGTTTTAATTTTATTCCTCAAAAAACAAACAATTAAATCTATAATATTATTTAATTTGTAATTATGCGAAATGTTGATATATATTATATCAATATTTCTAAATTTCTTATAAAAGATTTTCACTACAGCCTGTTGTAAATAATGTAAATAATGGAGAATGCATACTTATGTATAGCGATTAAAGGCATATTATGTTAATATTAATTTAATAAGTTCTTCAAAACTGTTCTCGACTCACACTGATCATATGTAATATTTTATACGTATATTAATTTGGGGAGTATTGGATCCGACAGAACGACAGGCATCAGATGCCGGCTTACGTTCAACTATAACAGTTGAACGAAAATTGATTTTAACATTCGGTTAGTGTATCAAGCGTAACTCGTGACCCTAGTCACCTAATCACGCTACCTATAGCGGCAACGTAGCCTATATACTTCTTTTACATTCTCTACCACGTATAAAGATACATTTATTACAATATTGTTACAAAAACGGTGTGTACCAGATAATTTTCGCCAAGCACTATTTGTATTTTTTAGTTAGCCACCATTGAGTGACTTTTATTGACTGTTTATGAATTGAACCGACACGATTTGTAATAAGATACTATTACAATTCCTTTTGTTTTGGAAAATCGACAAACAAAACACGATTATTATATTTAAGAATTATCTTTCCATCCGATTATCTTCGACAAAAAAATAATAATTATAATAATAAAGCCTTGTGACCGAATCCAAATTTGAGTTATTATCCATCAAAATTACTCATACAACAGAACAATTATTCTCAGTGTGTGTGATTTTTTTTTGTACACCTAGCAGAACGAGGGAGTTATTCCACAACGATGTGCGCTTTTATTATTTATTTTTCTCCTCGTATGTACGCAACAGTTTTTTTTCGGGCTAACAGATATGCACGTGAGCCTCCGTAGACCAAAAATTACATTTTCTCTGTACGTTCATTTTTGCGATTTCCCAGTAGATGTTTCGTTAGCCAAAGAGAGGTAAAGTTATCGGACAAATAGCGAAATTTCACTAAAATTTACGACGTGCCTGGAATTTAGTTATGTTGTTAGGACGTGAGAATTCTTAGAACTAGACATTTTCTCCAGTTCTCTATTTACCATAGTTCTGTGGGATTGCCTAGATCGAGTAAGAATTTCATTAATATTTTACCGCTTTTGGACTGGATTTAGAAAAGAAGTTCCAAAGTCATCTATTCCAACCTCCCGGGACCCAGGGGTCGACTGTGACTCACAAAGGGTATTCAAAATAAAAATTAGAGGTATATGAGATGTAAACTTCATACATTTTTAAAATAATTCTTTCCACATTTCGCCTTATCCCCATGCAAGTAGCTTTGTGTCAGCCATCGCAAACATGTTGATTATTTTTTAAAAAATTCAATTTTAGCGAGTGTCTACGAAAAACAGAAGAAATCGGTACGATACGGGATGGAAAAGTTTGAGAACCTCTGATCTAGACCACAGATCTTGAACCCACGATCGAATTTTGTTATAAAGTTCTCATCCATTTTCAGAAAAAGTTGTGATTTCTTTTATACATTTTTATGTGCTCCATTAAGTTTAATATAATAACAGTTATAAAAGCTAAACCTTTCCTTACAGTCTGCTTTAATTAATTTACATAATCATATATTTTAATTTAAATAATATTATAATAACAATATTTATACTTTGTTATAAAATATTATTCATTATAATCTGTACTATGTAAATTGTACTGCTAAAGGATTATACAATTATGTAATATAAATTATGTTTATGTAAGAATTATAGTGGGACAAAGAAACTAATGTTTTTATAATGGTGTTTTTTTAATTATAATAATATTATTATTTTAGATTCTGAGCGAAAGCGAAGAATGTATTGGTTTTATAAATCTGTGTGTTTTATATATATAATTGGTCCAAAACTTTCGATCAGTAACTCTATAGATCGGAAATGTTATTTAGTTGGTACTTTAGAGAGGCAATTTTAATTTTCCAAATTCTCAATACTTTTTCCAAGCGCATGTCTAGACTACCCAAAAATTTACAAAAATCGGCATAACACGAATTTTCAGAAATTAGATTTTATTTGTTTGATATAACTTCTGAAATAATGAAGCTAGAAAGTTGAAACATTCACTAACTCCTAAAAATAGTCACGCGCACACTTTATAAAAATTTAAAATAACATTTGACCAATTTTGAGGTAAGTAAAGCATTTTGAAAATTTATGATTTTTTTATTAGTTTTTATGTAATAAAATTTTTGATTTTTGGTATAAAAATTTGAAAATGTAATATGATCTCACTAACATACGTCTAATTGACCTGAAAAAATCTCGAAAATCGTTAATCAACTTTTTTCTCTGTAACCATTTGAAATTAGAAATCCAACAAAATTCGTTTTACCTAAATTTACACACTTTAACGTACATAAAAGAAAATTGGCCGGACCAATTTTTTTTTAACTTGGTGCCTAGATAGAGAATTTCATTGCAAATATTTTGGTGCAATAAAATTTCTTACGGACGAATAATTTATTAAATTTTATTCGATGTACCTATAATCGGAAAAAAGTTAATTCTATAAATAGCTTAAAATCTAGGAATTTCCATAAAACGACCAAAATGCCAGTTACACTAATTACTGAGAAATTGACCATTTATTAATTTATAAAAATAGGTTTTTATTGCTTTTTTCATCATTATTAAGACATTGAATACCTCATACACACATTTTGGGTCAGATACTCTTGGCGATTGTTGAAAATGACGACTATTATTGTTCTTTATATTATAAAATCCCTTCTTCATTCAGAATCGCATTATTGAAGAAATGATTTATCGTTTATTTAAAATTCTACACACTCGCTAAAAGTATCTGATACGAGGAATGAAGAATACCCGTAGTCTGAAGTATGTCCGGCTTTTTTGTCAGTAATTTACTTATCTTTGATTAAATTTACATTACTTATCATTGCTTTACTTTGTTTTACATTAAATTACTTAACTTTACTCAACTTTTTATTATTATTATTTATTTTTATTTTTTTGAGCCTGTTAACAGTTTTAAGTAGGAGAAAATGTTTTTATTTATTTTTTTTTAATAATTGTCTTGTATAAACTGAAACTCCACTCAAAAACGTTTTATTGAAGAAACGATTTATCGTTTCTTTAAAATTTAACACACCCAATAAGTCTCAGCCGAAGAATGAAGAAGTCAATCATGGTGCAAAGTATGTCCGGTTTTTTATTGAGTGTGTGGCTTCCAAAATTATTGTGAATCGAAAAGTGGCCCTTGGTTTAAAAATGTTGAAAACTCTTGATTTTGACCATAGACATCGCTTTTTTGATAAATTATACATAATGACGGAATACTTGAAAACAATAGCCGAGATTATATACAATAAATGATTTCATTTTAAACGTTAATTTTAAAGGTAATTAAACACAAAAGTCCAGATCAGAATAATTTAATGGCATTATTTAAATTATATTAAATTCATAAATGATTTTTAAAAACTTATGATATTGAACAGATTCGAAAATAACATCAAAACTGAGTACATTTAAAATTTTGTCATCTCTCAACATTTTTTTTTACCGGTAACTAATGCTTAACTAATAGAGCATGATATTTGAAATGCGTCCCACCGTGTTAAGAATTCAGTCGGTTATTTGTGATGATATTATTCTATTGGTTCGAACCGTGTACTGAAGTTTCACGAAACGTATCATCTTCTATTGATTTTACGTTTGTGCAAAAATCAGAAATATGAAAAAAAAAAATAAAATGCTTTGATACGTGGTCGAGAGCACTTAATATATATGCTCGAGAAATTTCTGGGGTCACCTCTATTGGCCTGTTTTTTTTTTTTTTTTAGTCCTTTAACGAAGAAATAAAAAATAATAAACCAATAGAGAACGATATTTCTTTATGTTGTAGCAACGTTATTGTACTGGCAATCTTTATAATAGAAATAACATATTATTTATATTATAAATTACAATTAAAATATATACACATGCATTTGTGATAGTTTTCAAATTTATTTCACAGATTTAATTCATTGATCGGATTAATACACAAAATATGCTTTTAAGGATGAGTTAACTACTTAAAAAATATCTAGATTTTCTTAACGAAGTGTTCTTGGTGCTTGTATAAACTCGAATGTTATTGATTTCGGGTGAAAATATTATTCCATCAAAGCACAATCTGATTTCGGTTTTTGATTTTAAGTGTATGAGTACTACACGTGAGTTTTTAATGAGGAAAACTTTAATATTATTACATTAGTTTTTCGATATAGTTGTAATGTCATATAAATCAAATAATTATCTAAAGATTCGTTCGATGAAGTTGTTTCGATTAATTGGTTTATTTTTTGTGTTACAGGTACGTTGGTTCATTAAAATAAAATATATTACTATTTTCATCACGTGCGAATTTCATAATTTATCGTTTTAATGAACACTAAAACATATCGAACGACTCTAACGTATAACAATAATTTTGTTATTTTGGTGAAATTCAATGAATATTGAAAGATTATTTACACATTATTTATATCGTATCAAATTAAATTAAATATGATTTGACTATAATTGAAACGTTATATTCATGATGACTGTTCCGTAAGCTCAAAAGTCGAGAGCAATGGGCTCTCGAGTCTAAACCAAAACATTGGATTTTTTTTTTTACTTTATAATAAATATTTCGTATTTCAAACATTGTATGAGAAAATTTTAAATCCAAAAACTTTAAAGTATTGCAACAAATATATTGCTGCAACGTGATAATTTTGATATTTAATATTCGTTTAATTTTTGCGAATTAGTCAAAATTTTTATTCTGACCAGACATTTTACAATGGTAGGTACCAAGTTTGAAAATATTTAAATTAGCGATTAAATTATTATTGAATCATTTTCATTAACCAGTTAAAATTATTATCGGAAACATTGTTCAAAACTTAGAAGGCAAGAAAGAAAAAACAAGATCTAAACTGCCGTTAAATTAGTTAGTCTTTAAATAGTTTTAAATTAATTAAATTCTTCCATTAACAGGAAAAACTCTGATTTTGTGAACTTTTCACAACTTGTTTTTCATAGTGCGAACGAAAAACATTTTTTTTTTTTTTTTCATGATTAAAAACGATTAAAGTTGTTTGTCTAAGAAGTACACTAGCTATGAATGAAAAATAATTATTTTTTTTGGTTTGAAACACAAGATCATAATGGATAATTTTTATTTTTTACTGTTCTTTTTCTTTTTTTATTTGAATTAAAATATTTTGTGCGACAAATATGTACTATTTTAACACATTTTTTTTAGAAATTTAAAAGAATTTTTACAATAACAATAAACAATTTGATAGTACATAGAGTAGGCGCGATAGAGTTTGATCCCTATATTACTTCTCTATTTGAAAAAAAAAAAAAATGTGAAAGCCAGCTTTGTTAGCTTATATAATTTAATTCTTATATAGAACCTACAGTTACCACCGGGCTGCGATTAACCTTTTCTCGTGTCTCGCGCGTTTATCCACAGTCGTTTTAGCATTTCTACGGCTGCTGCCACACCAGTATAAATAATTCGTAAATTTACTTTGAATTCGTCATTTTCCCTGTCGTCGTGTGTATTTTGAATTATACGATTCGAACGTTCACGGCACATACACGGCCCGGAAACCTTTTTCCGCTCCATTTAAATATTACGCAATTACGAGACGGACAAACACGTTCGGTAATATGCAAATTCGAACTCGGTTAACGGCCAGTATTGATAGTGTAAATACTGCGCGAATTTTACACACGTTGTTGTCGACAAAACTAGTAAAACGACGAATGAACACGTACGTCGCGTACAAACGCGTTGGGCAAAGTGAAACACCGCTCCGAAACGTCTCGTCGTCAGGTGGTTGAAAATTTCACCCGCATAATTTATTATTGATCTCGCGTGTCTATTTTCATATGGCGATGTTTGTGCCCCTCGAATGTTCCCATTGCGGCGCGTCCTCCCGTTGCCGTTCCAATATTATAGGCACCTGACAACCTATATAGTCTCACCCAACCTAACCTGTAACCAGTGGTGTACGAAATTTAGAGGGGTCAAATATACTACTTTTATATCCCAACATTTTATTTTAGATTCCAAACGCAACAAGGATTCTAGTGTCTTTACAATGACGTTTTTATTTTTTTTTTCACGCCTACATATTTATGTATAAAAATACTTGTCCGAAATTTAAGACCAGCAGCTAATTAAATTACAATTTTGCTCAATAATATACTTTAAAGACGTTTTTTTTGTTTTGGAAATTTTCAATAGGTTTTCCAAAAATTTTACCAAAACACCCATTTTTTTTTTTCTAAATTTTACGGACATTTATTATAAAAGCAAATTTTTAATACGTATATTAAACACTATATTTATAAATCTGAAAATCATTATTAAGTATTAACCGAATTTAGCTCAGAATTTTATTTTAGAAATTATTTATCGTGTCTTTAAAATTCACAACACATTCACCTAGAATATCCCTCTCGAGGACCGAAAAATACCCTTTGTATGAAATATATCGGCTTTTTTCTGGGTATTTATTTGAAAATTTGATTATTTTACTGGGTGGTTTACGGGAATAGGGCCAAAAAACGACGACTTTTCCTTAACGCTGAATGGGATTAGGGAGGTCTAGATAAGCTTATTAGATTCATCAGATAATGTCAATTAGATCAGTGCAATTTTAATTTCCGTGTATTCGAATACGACGCTTATGTTAAAAATAATTAATGTTCCCAAGTCACAACGATTCACATTTTGGGGATGGCCATTGGCCAGCTTCACCTGATTCGACGGATCGTGACTTTTACCTTTACGCACACCTTAAGTCATGTGTTTATATACGCTAAAATGTCATTTTGGACGAACCTGAGGAGGCAGTAAGAATGGAAATTGCATTAACTGATAAAAATTTGCTTTTAGAGCGTTCGCTCAAATTTTTAGGACTAAAGTGTTACGATCAATACGAATGTCAATGCTCCGTTTTATTAAAAAAAAAAAATTCAATGGCATTTATTTATATATAATAAAATATTAATAAGATGTTTGTACGTCTAAAATATACTGAGTAATGTCCACTTTTTTTTGGCCCTATTCCCGTGACCCACCCTATATATACATTTTTATACATTCGAAATGTTCATTTATTTATTTTTGTAGTAAATATTAAAATAATTTTGAATATTTTTAAATTTTACAAAAATTATTATTTTTTTAAATAGAATTACGTTAT
This sequence comes from Stegophylla sp. TES_Ste_2020, assembly GCA_025469315.1. Taxonomy (NCBI): domain Eukaryota; kingdom Metazoa; phylum Arthropoda; class Insecta; order Hemiptera; family Aphididae; genus Stegophylla; species Stegophylla sp. TES_Ste_2020. Next base: position 18,284 of record JAIPRM010001086.1, on the reverse strand, counting down.
GTTTGAAGCTAAGTGAGCTATAACTGGAACATATTCTTATTAATACTTCATAAATCTTAAAGTCTAACATATAGATCAATGGAAGACATAAGAATATTTTTGTTTGAATAGCAAATTTATTTGTATACTCAGAACGATAAAATGTTTAGTTTACATATTAATACGTTACTCGAATATTATCTATTGTATAACATTGTCCCTTCAATATATCATCTCCTGTTTTATTTCTTTTATTGAATCTTATCTTAAATTATTTGCATTTAATCGTGAGTTGAAGTACACAAAAATATATTAAAAATATAATTTTTGTGGCCCTCTATTTACAAAAAAAAATATTTTGGAATGATCGAATTCCAAAAACATTACATTGATATAAAGTTATTATTTTGTAAATCACTATTTATTTTTACAATGATGTAAACTATTTTACAACGTTCTCTGTTAAATTTTTAATTATCACTTTTTTTCTGAACTTGTACGTTATAAAACATTTAGAGATATATGAAATATAAATCTTATGTATTTAAACGTAGTGATCCAAGAACATTTTTGAGTATACCTATGAAAATATGTGGAATATTCGGTTTGCGAAAAATTTGCGTAGCACTATTTCTATGAAATCGTAGACGTATTTTAGAACCTTTTTCTCCTACTAGAAGATGGCCTAGGGACAATTCGGGGAGTAGGTTTCTTGACAGGAATATGTAATTTTCGCCAAAAATGACAAATTATGTAATTTATAATCTATGCTCTGACCAAATAGTACAATGATATTTGTGCCACGCTTAATTTGAAAAGTTCTTTCCAAAAGCTACTTGTAAACCAAAATTAAATAAGTTATAATAACCAGTTTGTTGCGTAGATAAAAATAAATAGGTTCGCAAAACTCACTTCCAATCGTCGATTTGAAAGATCACGTCGAGAAGCTTACCGGGAATTTTTATACGTTTAGGCGCATAGCTGTGAAAATTACAATTTTGGTGAAAACAAATGATGCAAATTATAATGTATAACAAACATACATATGCAAGGAACAAATCCGATTGACCCTACAGATTTGATTGATTATAATTGTTTTATCTAACAACAAATAACAAATTTACGAAGCAAAAATACAAGGAATAGAAAAGGGGAATATATCAACTAGGCGGTAGTGATAGATTAATGATTTATAATATGGAAAGCATGTGGGTATTTTAAATAAATATTATTTTATTTCATTAAAAATGCATAAAAAAAAAAAAAAACTTGTCATGCAATATTATTGTTCTATTCACATTGCAAACGTATGATAATAAAAAGTTTAAAATACGTTGTTTATATGTAGCTATCTGTTGATGTTTTAATAACTTTATTCAGTTATAAAATAAAATCGTTTTGTATATTAATCACTCCAATAAACTTCTTATGAAATTGATTAGAAAAAGGGGTATTTATTTTTATCTTAATATTTTAGCCTTACTAAATTATTAAGTTTCATTGGTCGTTTAGTTACAAATGCACTCCAAAATTGTCTAAATTTATAGAACCAAATAATTAAAATTATGTTTTTTGTTCGTTTGATAGTACTAAATTTAGAGATTCATAATGAAAAAAAACCGATCAAATTTAGAATAAAGCGAAAACGTTTTGATTGGAAAAAAGCCTCACTTTCAAAACCATTTAATTTGAAAAACAGATTTTTTTTAAAATTTTTACTTTATAATCTGATTATTTTCGACGTAATAAAAAAGTTCTTTACTATCATGGTTTGAAAAATTTTAATTTGATGAATTTAACTGTTTTTTTTTCAACTTAAAAATTTTAAAAATTGTATTTCGGATATTCTTCTCATCAGTGTTGCAATTATTATTTTATTGATATTATGACGTTATTTATTGCGTACGATATTAGACTGCGTTCGTGTGGTTGTGGGAACACCACCGAATTTTACTATCCCTGTATGGTGGCACTTATTAAACGTGCTATTAGCGGTGCGAATATTAACATCATCCCTTTAGTTTTTTGTCCCCGGACATGACGGTAGTATGAGATATAATAATAATAATAATAATAATAATAATAATAATAATAAAATGATCGTCGTCATCGTTTTTATTATTATTATTATAGGTAATATGGTCGAATGCGGAAAACAAGGTTCGTTTATTAATCACTCTCGTACCCTTTGCGATCGTCCGAACGTCGTCGTCGCGATTAAAATGATGACGACAACGACGACGATAATAACACGTCGAAATCGAATTATCCGGTCGTTCAATCGACCGTGAAAATTTATAGAATGTATAATATAAGCGGTGGGCGGCAAAACGGGACCACCGAAACGGATCGTTATTTATTACTAATTATTATTATTATTATTATTACTAATTATTATTATTATTATTATTATTATTGTTGTTGAGAACGGCATCCGTGCAAATATATTGCTGACCGCGGCACTTTGGCGTGAAAAATGGTCGCCACAATTCCGATTGCTGGAACCATTATGATTTTAACAGTTTCGGTTTTGGTTCTGATATTTAAAAAATATAAAATTTGGGTTCCGGTTTGGATTCCGGTTGTAGGAAAATTCATAATTATGGTTTCGGTAAATAACGGTTTTAAACGTTTCCAACTTTTTTTTTTTTTTTTTTTACTAGAAAAAAGCTTATTAAATGCATCTGATGTGGAAAAAATAATTTAATTAAAATAGTACTAAGTTATTTCAATTACGGTATGAATATTTATACGCTGATAATTTTTTTTTGTAATATGGCTTTTTAATGACTTGTTTCAACTGAGCAAAAATGAATAAACAAAGTATTGTGTATTATTTTAAAATTACCTTCTATCTTGTCATATTATCTTATGTCATTTTATATTTGTGTATTTTTGAACATAACAAAAAAAATATGATTTTTCCAAAACTTTTAAGTTAAGACCCTTTTAGTATGGAGTTAAATTGAATAATTTAACTTCATACAGTGGTAAAAGTCCAAATGAACATTTTAAAATATTTTTGGTTTTAAACTGGACTTCAAAACGTTACAATATCATGGTTATGACTTAAATTTATTTAAAAAGCGAAAATCGATTACTTATATCACTACTTATATCACATTAGTAAACGATAAATGATTGAAACTGAAAATTTAATAGATTGAAAATTCAAAAAAAAAACGAAGTTACAAAATATGCATATTGAAGAACTGTTTAATTTTATAAACAAAAAAAAAAAAAAAATAGAATTTCTTATCTTTTGGTATACGCAAATAATATTTGATAAAATTGATGGAATAACATAGAAAACAAAGGGATTTGATAAAAAAATTAAACAAGTCGGGATACTGTCATGTGGCAGTTTAACATACATTTATCTCTCGTTATCTAGGTTTTATGCAGTTATAGGTAACTATCAGTTTTTTTTATAATTATAAAATAATTATTTTTCGCTATACATCTATTGTATTTCAATTAAGAAATCCACAGTTTCACAAATAAAAAGAAAAATGTAAAGGATGGCTGGACTTTGTTGTTCAATTGCGACAAGAGTCTAATTATAACGGGACTGTTCATCATAATAATATTAAATCGTACCGCGTATCGAGCACGCGACTATTGTCAAGGGTACTATTTTAAAGTTTTAACGTACACGAAGTCCGATTAATTTCACTAGATATAAAATTCGTACGGAGTAGGAAAATCCAATTTTTCCAACCAAATTGGATTTTTTTTTTTCCTTTTCAAACCACCTTTGTCGCGTCGTCGTCGGGGCGTTGTCAGCGGAATGAAAAATATTATAACGCCGAATGTGACGCGAACAAAACTCGCCTACTCTTCCGACCCTACCGCCCTCCCCTCTACCACTACATCACCGTTCGAAAACGAACAAAGAAATATCCCGTGTTTTCATCGTTTTCGAAATAACACAACCCCTCTGTTTATTTAAGCGCGCCCGTTATATTTTCAAAACGGAATTTCGCAGTTTTGCGGTTTCGCGAATTATTATTCGGTACAAAAATAAGAGACGTATTTAGGGGGGGGGCAGAGAGGGCAGTAAAACTTTAGGGGCGGTAAATTTTGGAGAGTATTTTGATATAATAAGAAAAGTTATTTGACTGATAAAAAGAGTAAAAATTATAGGGATAAAATTATTATTCTGGTAATCATTTGTATTTTAAATTCTGAACGAAGTGAAGAAGCTTATGTTTTTACAATGATGTTTATTTTTTTTCTTTCACTTTCTGAAAACACTTTTTCGTATATGACTAGAGGTGAGACCACGGAGATTCGCGGATCCGCGGGGACCACTATTGTAGATTGTATAGCAGTAATCAGAATAGTAATAAGTAGATGACAAAATATTGATGATAGATGTATAAAATACATATTTAGTAATTTAAATACTTAGAAATTTAACGTTTATTACATTGAGGTAGATCATTGATCTTAATATTTAACTACTTCAAACACATTTAATTCTTCTTAAAGTTTTTTTTCGACAAACATTGAAATTAAAGACTTCACATTATCTTTTGTTACATTAGATCTTAATATAACCTTTCTCCCCCATCCATCTGTTTAATTAATAGTATAATATTTAATTTTTTATTCGAGATAACAGTCAAATTAATGCAATATTATAGTTATTTTATACTTGTATAATATTATAATATAGCGTGGAATTATTCGCTGAAATTCGCTCGTGGAATTATTGAAGTTCACATTTATTATACACTCGCCTGTGAAGTTTGATAATCATTCTACATTATATTATGACTTTAATTAAGTTAAATGTAATTTGGTTATTTTTAAAACAATTTTGAATAAGAACATCTAACAAAAGTTTCACATATAATCCTTTTATAGACCATAAAAAATATCACGTAAATCATACTTTACACACATTATTTTAAAAATGTTCACCTAGATTTTTTTTTCCAAATATGAGATAACAAAAGGAATGCATTAAATAATTTTTGTTAGGTGCCTAAATTATTATAACGATTTCACACAATTTATTTTAGTCGCTTAATTCGAATTAATAATCCTAAAATCTATAAAGTCTGATTATTTACTATTGTCGATCATAATTCCTTGTGTTTAAAATGTACGAAAAGAAGTTTTATCAAATAAATTTGACAAAGATATATGTAGAAGTTTGAAAAAAAAAAAATCGGAAATTTTTTTTTATTATACAAAATAAGTAGTTTTTAGTTTTATGATTTGGCATACAGCCAATGCAAACTCATTCGGTGGTTCAATCAAGGATGAGGAGGAGACACTTATTGGTTGTCATACGTTTTACAATAAGGGCCAAAGGATTTTTTCAGCTGATAGTATCTTATAGTAAATATTAATTATGTATATAAAATAAAATAAAACACAGGTATAATCGTAATCGTAGATACCCAATAAACTATTGTAAAATCATATTGTGGTAAGAATAATTTTCATCGATAATGTTTTATAACAATATTGGTCACTTGCAGATTTTTTAATCACATCATTGAGAGTTAAAAGTGAGAGTGGGGGTGGAACAAAATCAACATTCATTGAGATATATTTCACCATACATTGTTGACTTTAATAAAAAAAATAAAATAAAATTGAGTAATTAAGACTATTTACTGAGCCTATTTTTAACCATTTGTAAAACATGAACTCGGAAGATAAAGCGGAGTTACTAAGGAAAACACATATTCGTTCCTTAGTTTTTTTTCTACGGGGAGCTACTAGTAAATCATTTTTTTTTTCCCCCCCGTGACTTAATCACACGATCGTAATACGGTTCACATGGGACACCTGTCCGTGAAGGCGCGTCGGAAACGTGGCGAAGCTGTAAGCCCGTGACACAGAGACCGACAACGGACAAACATGGTTGTAAAAACAAGGTTACCGCGGTCGCCACGAAACCTAAAAAACCCAATTCGCTCTTATTGAATTAAACACGCGCGTTTCTCCTCGTAGGCAACACGTTTATTGAATTTCTCCATTACGTCATGAACTTTCGTTCGTGAACTTTTTGAAAACTTCAAAAACTTTCCGTTAGGTACGTGTTTGTACACGTGTGCCGATTAAAACGTATTAAAAACGCGTGTACAATACGAAACCGTACTAATAAACGCTACGCTCTGTATGCAAATTCAATTTTCCAAAATGAACTCGATCGATCGTTGTGCGTATATGAAACTTGAAAATTGTTTTAAACGCGTTCGGTGTAATGCGGCGGAAAAAAGAATACGCGGCAAAAAGTCAGGGTGACAGCCGACCGGTTAAGCAGATTACACGACATGATGGGTCGCGTTAATTACAAACGTATTCAAGTCGGTCAGAACTGCATATTCGTTACTTTTACGCGGTAAAATGCTAATACAATAATAATATTATAGCTCAGCGTTTCCCAAACCTTTTCTCTGCCGGACCCCTTCGAGATAATAAAAATGATGGCAGACCCATAATTAAAATAATATCAGTCCATCTCTAATCTTAATTATTGCTTTTCAACGATAACTATTTCGACAATGTATTTATTATTACAGAGCTCCCGATTTTGACCGGGTATTAACAAACACGTGCTCACGGGGGTCTCATGTACATTTTTACACTAATTACAATTTAGAAAATTAAATTAATATTACACGGGTAATCATATCAACTGGGAAATTATACTTAATTATAAAAATTTGATTATTATAGGTTTTAATGTAACAACGAATTGAACAATATTTCATTAGAGATAATTTAAGTAGAATAATATTTAATCCCAATCAAGCATAGTTTTAAACAAAATTAAACATTGTTTTTTTTTTTTTTTTAACCATGACGTGTGTAATTTGAAATAAAAGTAACAGTATATCACAACATATTTTTTTCCTGAGATTGTACCGCAGTTTAATTTAAAACTAGTTACAACAAAACGATGGCTGTTCTTTAAAGTTCCAAATCTCAGTTGTTACCATTCTCAAGAATCAAGATATGAGTGATAATCAGTTCACCGATAGTAATTTTTTAAGATAATATCGAATATTTTGTCATAACATTTTATGCGATTTTTAAATTTCTTTTAAGGTTGTTTTAGGGCATAATATTCATTATAATTTTAACTATATAGAGTAGAAACTTTAAAATTGGACCATAATAGTGGAATATTTTCCTTCTCATTCGGGATGAATTTATTTCGTTGCCACTATGATAATACTTTAATTCTAACCGTTTTGCGTCGTCGTTGTATTTGACGCGCATTACACGATATTCACGATGGGTCGTCGGTGTGCAATGGGATTTACATTCGGTCGCGCGCCCTGAGAAATATGACAGTCATAAACGTCCGATCGCACTTCCCTATCTTTCCCTCTCCGTTCGAATGGCTCTGATAACGTAATTCATTATCGCAGATGACTTAATCTACCGTCTGCGAAGGTACGCCCCGACGGCAGTGGCGGTGCTTATCTTGGCTCAAGCGTATTTATTTCTTTACCTCCGCCAGTATAATATTGTTGCAAGTAAAGGTAAATATTTATTAGATTTTTGTATGTAGAACACACTGTACTACAAAGTTATGACACAAAATTTCCAAAAAAAAAAAAAAAAACATAATATGCCAAATCGAGTTGTTTTTAGATTCTGAGTGAAACGAAAAACTACATGGCATTTCTATTATCTTTTATGTTTACAGTTTTTCTAATGGAATAATTTTTTCAAATGTTTCAATTGATAATTTTTAGATTCTGAACGAAGTGAAGAAGTTTACGTTTATTTTTTTTTTCTTCTTCTGTGAACACTTTTTCGCATATAATTGTCCAAAAGTTTCGATCAGTACATTTATAGATCCAAAACCACACCCAGATAGTGTTTTTGAGAGGTCATATTTCAAATTTCTCAATACTTTTTTCAAAACGTGGAAAATCTGACAAAAAATGGCAAAATATTCTATTAACGGAATTTTCGTTATTAATTTTCGTTTTCGAATTTTTGCTTTTTAATATCACTTCAAAAATAATGTAGCTAGAAAATTGAAACTTTCACCAACTACTGAAAATGGTCACGAAAATACTATATAAAAATTTCAAAAAGGTTTTATCAATTTTGAGTTAAGTACAGCATTTTGAAAATTTCGGAAATTTCCCATTTTTTGTTAGTTTTTATGTAATACAATTTTTGATTTTTGATATTAAGACTTCAAAATTTAATATCATCTCACTGATATGTACATATATATATCTAATTGACCTGAAAAAATCTCGAAATTCGTAAGTCAAATTTTTTTCTCTATAACCGCTGAACTTAGAATTTTTGACGAAATTCATTAGTTTTACCTAAATTACAAATATTATCGTACATTAAAGGAAATTGGTTCGACCGATATTTTTGAAACTTGGTGCCTAGGTAGAAAATTTCATTGAAAATATTTTGGTGTAATAAAATTTTGATTGAATAAAGAATTAAATATTTTACAATTGTTTCATTGAAAAAAAAATGCGGAGGACTTACGGACAAAATATATTACGAGATAATTCTAGTTTACAAAAACTCAAAAGGTTGCTAATGTTTTATCGCTATCTCATGTATTTTTCGACGCTGAATACGATGGTGTGAATTAAAATTCACGTGCATTCATAGTTTTCTAATTATTTTATTCTATTTTGAAAATTCACTATTTTTTGTTATTACATATACTAAATATACTTACTATTTCAAACCAACGTTCAACGATGTTAGTGTGGTGCAATGGAATGACGATAGTCCTTCTATGCGACGGTGACGGGTTCGAATCAAACCAGGTAATCCGAATATTTTGCATATTTTCTTTTTTAACCGCGATTGACTACATGTGCCACGATAAACATTGGTAAAAATTATATTACAGTGCATAAATGTTGATTTACGATAATTAGAGCCGTTTTATTTTATTATGAAGCTTATATTTTATTGTAATTTGAAATTATTTATGGAGTATTCATAAGGCGTGTGTGAATATATGAAAATCAATTTTAGTTTTTCGTAAATATTGTATGTAAAAAAAAAAAAATAACTAATAGTTCAACATTCAAGTTTAATTCTTCAAAACTGATAATATTATTATTGTGTCTGATATTAGCCGTTTCCAATAAAACTCAAATGGTCATTTATATATTACATTGAATATTATAATACGTATTATGGTAAACGGTAGATTTAAGTGATGGAAGATGAATGTTAAACAGATGATTGGGCACAGAAAATAAATACCACACCTTATAATAAATTTATACTCCGGATTGATCTCCCTTCTCTAAATACGTCACCACTGTCCGCTTGTTTCACATCATCGAAACAAGTGTCTGCGCAAATAACAACGAGAAATAATATTATAATCGAATAAAATGTACCTACTACTTGTACAACGATATTAATTTTATGTGCGTTACACCGGTCGAACAAATCGCGTTAAACGTTCACGTTTTACTGACGGCGTAGACGCGTGCATATTATGTATCAATCAAAATGACAAATCGTTTGGGGGTGAAAACACGGGGAACGCGTGCGAGATTTTAAATATTTTTTTTTTTTTGTTTTTTACTCACCGGAAATGGAGACGAACACTCTCGAGTATAGAGTGCTCACAAACGTTTTTTAAATCTATCTGACGGCCGCGTAATACGACTATTACATCGAGATGTAGGCTGTTGCAGCCGAGTCACGACTACTCGTTTGTTATTATGTCGTAGTATCGAAATTCGTATTCAGCTGCGATCTAACGTCTCACACTGCGGTAAGATTCTATTCCATCCCACTACATCAAACTAGAGCGACTTTTTTTTTTGGCCAATATCGAGAATAATTTTTGATCGGCTGGGCGCTTGAAAATAATTCTACTACAACACCTTCGTCTGCAGTTGGATTGTCAACTATTATTCGTTTCGTACCGAAAGAGTGCGAATTTTCCCTCTGTTCGTACTACAAACAAACAGGTTGTTCAAACTCGTCCAGAACAGCTTCTCACGACGAGGTTGTTTTGGTCTTCAACGTATTGCCACCTATCGAATGAAATCTTTCAATCGAAACCGTGAACTCTGTGGCTACAACTCTTTAACACTAAATGTTTAAAATTAATCAAATTATTTAAATTTTTTATTTTGATTTCTTAGAAAATTCTTATTAACTGTAGGTACTAGTACTTCATAAAAGTATTTCATGGAATATTGTCGGGATTAGTCTAGATCTTTATAGTAGTGTTATTGAAATATTTATCCAAATAACTAAGTATCGTGTTTAGTGAACGTAGTGAACAGTAAGTTTTACTATACCTGATTTAAAGAAAAGTTAGACTTTGAGCATTCCTGTTCTCACACCTGTCGTCTTTTCGTTTATTCTTATTCGCATAATGTTCGTCTCTTAAGTCATCAATCATCACCCTTATGACAGAGAAATCAGTCACTTCCTACAGTCAGATGATCAGACAGACATATTATGTGACAAAATATCTTAGTGCGTATCGTCCATACCGTTTACTACAACCAATAGATCTAAATATAAACATTGTAATAACAAAGACTGGGATTTTAATGTCCTAAAAAATCTTAAAAAATTTCTTTAAAAAAACCGAAAATTATTTTACATTTATTTAATTAAAAATCAAACTATTTAAATAGTATTTTAATAAATGTAAATATTTTTTCTTAAAATATTTTATACAGTTTTAGTATTTTAATATAAATACATTAAAAATAAAAAAACAGTTTTGCAGATGTTAATCTATATTATATATATATATATATATATAATCGACTCATCGACATTTCAACTATTGTCCAATAATATAATACGAATTCGAGTACTTATAGAATATGTAATTACTAAAGCATTCTTTGCAATTTATTATATTTAAATTTAAAAATCATATTGATGTGTAAAAATCTTACTATAAAAATTTAAAATTCTGATTTTGTATTCAAAAGCTTCAAAATGCCTTAATAATTACAAAAACGCCCTAACAACTAAACAACTAAAAATTGTCAGAAAACGCAAAATAGATTTTCTTATTCTCATTCAAAAGTGCATAGTGGATTTCAGACCATATAAACATCACACAGCAACCTTTGAACAAAAATTCAAAATTTATCGAAATCTCAGCCTTGTGAATAACAAATTACGTATAAAGTGATGGTGGACAGCTCACAAACCGAATGGTAGTGAGTGGTCGTTTTTTTTTTCTCTGTACGATCCACTCGTTGTAAATTGGAACGCACGTTCCTGGAGAAACGAAAACAGTAACAACAGTAAATACAGTGTTATTCGTGGCCAATATTCGTAGCAAGGATGACGAGAGATTGGTCGTAACCTCGTGATGATCGAAAAATGCATTATTTCCTGAAAACGCCGTACAGTACAAACATCATAATATGATATTTGGATAATATACTATATATCTAACCTAACCTGTATTATTATTGTCTTGTCGCATACCCGTGTAAACGGTGTAATTTTATCGAAACGGACTGAAATACAAAAACGCACGCAAATATCTGGTGTGTCTAATGGAAACACATCGGCGTGTAATCGAGTCGTCGCAATAAAAACGAATTCCAGTAATGGCAAAACGACTCGTTTGGTACACGTTGCGAAGGCGATCGCGCGAAATACCGTTTTGTTGTGCTTTTGGCTATTTGATTCGAGTCTCTATTAAGGAGAACGCATATCTATGACTATGAAAATTGAATACAAACTTATTCGTATATTAAGAGCCTAAAGGGCTCGAAAATTCTCGGAGGGACTCTATACAATATAAAATTTTGTAAGTTCCATACATATTATGTTGTTACGATTAGACGCAAATTAAAGAAACTAAAGACCCTTTCGACGAAACTTACATAAGTATTTTACAACAATTATTTTTCATCGGTTTTTTAGCCAGGAAATGGCCATCTTCGTTTGTCATATTTGGTTTCACCCCTAGGTATTATGATATTAGTAAATACATTATATAATATGGTCCAAATTATATAAAACTAATAGTGATTTAAATAATAAGTACCCACTCAATTATTTTATCAAAACATAAACTTACCTGTGATTTTAATACTATTTTCCACACATTTTTTTAATGTAAGTTTTTTCAATGAAGGCAAAATTATTATATTATTCCAAATTTGAACGTCCCAACTAACTCTGTGAGAATTGTTAAATGCTTTTGAAGTGCTAGAGGTACAGGTACTAAGTCCCCCCCCCGTCTTCAATTATAATTTCTGCGTGTAAATTATGTCTAACAGCCTTGAAAATACATTACTGAATCTACAGTTTTTTTTTTTTTATTATATCGTTTAAAATTTGAATTTGTATGATTAATTTTTAATATTTAATTACTAATCCAGATTTTTTTTTTTTAACCCAAAGATTCCTCACGTGTTTTTCACGTTCTATCCGGTAAATAGTTATTATCCTAGTACATAGGTACTTAAATACTTCATTAAATTTTTCTTCTTTTAAAATAAATCCATAAAAGTAATAGGTAACTTAGACGAGATTCTTGAGGTGTGAAAATTCATACTCTTCATCCTTACGGCCACGTCTTTGCTCGATGACGTATACATTTATATTTGTTGAATCGTTCACGTGAGAAAAACGAACCTTAACAGCGCCTAAGTACAATAATGTACTGTTTGTGAACGATTAATGTTTTGAATAGAAGTTAAAATAGCTTGCAATATGTTATTTATAATAATTTTAACTTGTTAATTTGTACCGCGTGACATACCCAAATGTGCACACTCAGACTTGAATTTGGTCAAAAAGGGTCTTTAAAACTTATAGTTTCCTAAATCTGTGTCAAATCTATGCATTTATATTGAAATCTCAATATGTATGTATCGCAGTCCTTCCCCCCCCCCTTGCTCCCGGTAATTTTTCCACCCTTTAAGCTCTAAGTACGACTTACACTTACAGAAGCCCTCGGTAATAATAATTGGTAAAAATAAACGTTCAGGCGGTATTCATCTGGTGCTCTCTCTAGCGCATGCCTCGACGAACAGCTATAATAATATATTTAGCACTATGGTTAATGATTCTGTATAGTCATAATTTCAGAACTGATTTTATGGTTTTCTCTCCACCAATATTTACGACGATAACTCGAATAATTTATTACTGACGGGTTTTTGTATAGTGCAGTCACACCGTGGAACGATATAATTTACGGCTTACACTGATAGCTGTATCGTTTTGGAGTTTCAGTAAATCATTGCGATTTGTATGTGGTGGATTTTCAGAAAAATGCTTTGATTTTGATTTTTTTTTTTTTTGCTTTATCGCTATTGTCGGAGACGTTAGACTCCGTAAAACGCTTTTATAATCCTAATAGAAACATTAGACGAAATGACCTCACGGTCGATAAACAATCGCTCATTACTATGATTAAAATCTGTTTCGATAGCGTTTCACACGTTTCACGAAATAAACGAAATAAATCTCGCATTCGATGATACAGTATAGCGTTTCATTGGGGACAGCTTACAGGACAAGGGTGACATTTCAATTTATCAGTAGGGTGAAAAATTATTGCAAGACGCCAATTTTATTACCACCACGAAAAATGGAGTTCTCGATAGTGCAGTGGTTTCCAACCGATGGATTCTTCCCTAGGGAGATTAAGATATAACACGGGATAATATAGAGATAAGGAATTATAAAAAAAAATTTTTTGTTAAAATATTACAGGTAAATACTAAATTTTCTTATATAAATTAAATTAAATGTGAATTCTATAAAATTTTTATTTGTGTTTTTATAAATATTATTAACTAGTAAGTTGATTTATATCAAATTTCTCAAGAAACAAAAATAGAAAATTCAATAGTTGTATAATATACGTTTTATGTATTATCATTTTGTATAATTTATTGGTACGGCTCAAAAACAAAGAAAAAAGGATCTGAGGTCTAATTTAAAGAGCAGATAAGATTTTTGAAAGTTTACAAATGAGGAATGAGATTTTTTTAAATTTAAAAAGTTGAGTATAGAATAAAAAAAACCTCGGGAACCACTGCGTCAGATAGTGACAGCAGATGTTGCGTCAAAATTTCGTGCTAAAAATGTTATAGTCAATAAATGTTGCGGTAAAAATGTCGCCCTTATTAATATGTCAAAAATTATAAATGAACAAAAATTTTAACAAATTAAAATACATTTCTACACAATATTTAGTGAATATGATTGATTAAATTAAAATTTAAAAAGCCGGGCATATTTCGCACCATGGGTATTCTTTGCTGCTTGAGTGGATGCTCTTGGTAGGTGTATTGCATTTTAAAGAAACGATAAAACATTTCTTCAATAAGACGATTCTGAATGGAGCTTCAGTTTATTTTGGACAATTTTCCTTAAAAGTTATAAAGTTTATTTTTATTAAAAGAAAAATATATTATTTACTCAGCACATTATATTCCACTATTAATTGAGAAAAGGAAAAAAATAATTACGTGAAAAAAAGGGTTGGAAAAAAATTATGAAAATAACATTTTCACACACCAACAATTTTCTTACTGTAAAACATTACTTATATTATTATGTATTTATCCTGTCAATAATTTTAATGAATACTTAACATAATATTTATTTATTTAGTTAATTATATTATAGAAGTGGGATTAATAATAAGGGGTGGTTCTAAACGACATTATACTTCCCTGGTCGTATTTCGTACACACCAGTACTGACTATGCCAAAATAATAACAGTACACTCGTATCTAGGTCTGTAACGAACCACGAATCACGAAAACCGATAAAAATATCAATATTTTTATAAGCGTACATAAAATGGGGTGTTAAAAATGTAAGTACCGGGTTAATATTACGTACACGCCCATCCACTCCTGATGGTGAAATGATACGACGCGTCGGTGAAACTTGTGTTCTTCGTTTCGATTATCCGACGTATATCCTCCGTACAATTACAGTACCTATTCATAAATGCATCGCTATATTATTGTGTCGCTCGTTCGGAGAAGAACTTTTGATTGATCGTTTTGTCAATAAACGCGTTTCAATCGCTGTGATCGCATTCGAGTTCTATTCACACCGAGTCTATGCATATTATATATATATATATATATATATATATATTCACAATCATATAACGATCATTGTCTGGGAACAGTTTTTGTCCGCAACGTATCCGCGAGATATATTATTATAATTTCGAAAAGGTCGCACGCGTGGGTTTCGCCGGTGACGTATCTGAAAGCGCACCGAGCCATCGGAATAATATAGATAATATTGTTTTGTTGATAATGTAACAACTTTGTCACAGGCAAACGGCTCCCATTCTTTTAAACCGCCCACCCACCTCATTCTCTTTGCCGTCACAGTGATATTATAATATAATCGAATAGGCCAGCGGACGTTTCGGTTCGATTCGTTTCCTATCACGCGGTCAACGGTTGATTGTATTTTGGCCATTAATTCCGTTAATTAATTCCATTCTGTTTTTTTTTTCCCCAAAAATATATCGATTTCCAAAATGTTATTAATTGTGTTAAGTTAAACGTTATTTTCCATGGAAATTGACGTCAGTCATAGTCAGGATAACCGAATAACTTTAGTGTTATTCTCAATTTTAACAATCTATTTACTTTATATATTATCACGTTCGTGTATTTTACGTATTTACATAGTTTTACATTGCGAGTTTATACATCGAACATAATTCGAACGCAGTATAACATAATACTAAATTTACTAAATTTTGGAAAAAAAAAAAATTTAAGTAACCCATTTTACAGATGAATATTAAAGATATTTAGCAATATGATGTGTAAATCTACTTCAATATCTTAGTATAATAAAATATAATTACTATTGACTTGTTAAGTTTACCACTTACGACAGTTATCGTTGAGTTATTTTTATAATCTCAAGTCACGACTTTTTACAAAGGGAACCATTGATTTAATAATATTTTTGATTTTCTATGTCCTTAGATCGTTTGTCGATGTAATTTTTTCTCCTAGAGGTAATATGGAGACATAGGGCTATTCATTATCATTTCTAACTCCAGGAACGTAAACAGACATTTTTCCATAAGGAGGCCAACATTTTATGGTCCCATTCTATTTTTTATACCCCTCCCCCTCAATTTTCCGACTTCGTTTACAAATCATACTTTGCCGACTAATTAGCATAAAAAAGGTAGTGGGGGGGATATGACACTTCCTCAATCCTATCATTCATGTCAGCTCTCCTTATTAAAGTTCTCTTCATAATTATATTGTTGCAATGTTGCTTAACGATTGTGTTTTGTTTAAACGCTAGAACGCTGCGTGATTTACGTGCATAATGAATGAATACTCAATAGAGATAAATAAAATAATATTATTAATTGTTAGGCATGTTTATTTTTTATTTTATTATATTTGTTCACATCACTGGTATTATTATTGATATTATACACTATTGTAGTGTTGTCTGTAGTTGTGTTTATTAAATATATGTTCGATACTCGTATTTAGTATCTCTAGTTTTCAATTTATTATTAGACGTATCATTGTCTTATCTCAAATTGTCGGGTGACGAATATTTATAAAATAAAATCTTAGAATTTAAGTTTTGTTATACGATCGTTAATTATATGGAATACCATAATATACATTCAGGATTTAGGACATTTATTTGCCATATTGAAAACGCTGAAAAATAAAATCTAGGGGGCCAGTTTGGGGCCACTGACATTTCTAAGGGAACCAGGCTCCTAAGGACCCTCCCATAGTGACGTGCCTAGCTAACTCTGAACCGATAAAAATTGAGTTGCGGCCTATTACATTATAGCAGGATTATGATATTTATATAAAAAAATAATAATAATAATAAAAAGTCAATAATAATGAATACAACAAAAGTTACTGAATTTACGAATCAATTTTCAAATCCTCTCATGTACGTCCCTGTTAATAACGGTTTTTTTTCGTAAATCATCATAGTTCCTCTTGCCACGAAATTTGAAAATTGTTTATAAACCAAAGTAAAAAAAAAGCTTCACTTTTCCTTTTTTTTTTTACACTCGTTGGCTTAACATTTTATGGGATCTAAGGACGTATTTTCTCGTTCCCCCCGGACTCAGATCCGCTCCACGAGCCCATCGGATGTGTATTTTGCCCGGAATTCGAGTATAGTTTATTGCCGGATCCCATTGAAATGCAAAACTCCGTTCTTCCGTCGCTGCCGAGAAGAGTATAATAATAAATATGCAATGCTACAATAATACATTCTATAATAATAATAATAATATACCTGCACATCACAGCATTTGCGTTTATCGCGTCGTTTTCATCTCACCGTTACAATAGTAATAATAATAATAATAATAATAATACAACTGCCGCGTGAACTTAAATTAGTTCAGGAAGCAATTATTATATTGTAAATACGATTTTGTACGGCGATTTGTGGCGCGTACAAAGCAGCAGCCCCGGTACGGCGACGGCTGCGTGGTACATATTTTATAACACGGAGGCGTAGTCCTAAAACGGCATTACGGCAGTTGTTCCGGTTGAATAAAGACCTCCGGCGCCGGAAGTCGGCCAGAAACGTGATATAAACTTGATAATATTAATACGCTCGACGATAGAGTGTTTATTGTATTATTATTATTATTATTATTATTATTATTGTCATTCGCTCGAGACGTGCGCGTGCGATACAGACGCGTCGAAGTCATGAATAATGCGACGACGTGACGAACGTGTACAGGCCATGTCGAAAATCTCCGTGTCTTTGTACCTCGACTATATGAAATTATTCCCTCCCCGAGGGCATCCGTCCGGGGTTGCAAGGGAGTCGCTTGTCATCATCATCGAAAATGATTATTTTTTTCTCAGAAAATGACAGTTGTATAAGTTTATTTGACAAATTTAGGGATGAGCATGGTTTTTATCTGTGAATACATGTGTAAACATAGGCGGCACTTAGCGTTAATTTCAGGGTGGGCAAACATTAAATATAAATATAGTAAATCTCACAAAATTAAATTTCACCCTTAGTTAAATTTTTCCATTTCACTTTGGGAAAATCTTTTTAGACTCATCAGATCAAATGAAAAAAAAAAATAATAACTTGAATATTAAAAACATAAGCTCTTCACTTCGTTCAGAATCTAAAAATATAACTATATACTAATATATGTTTTATAGTAAAGATTTTTATAAAAAAAAATAAAAAAAAAAAAAAAAAACACTTGAATTATTTTAAGTCTAAATAAAAACATTTTATGTAATAAATAATTTAATAACAAATTAGAGTACAACTATAACAACCAAATGATACAATTAAA
>JAIPRM010001085.1:14429-42553 GCA_025469315.1 Stegophylla sp. TES_Ste_2020 | reverse complement strand
TTGAGAAATTGGAAAAATGACCTTTCTAAAGTACCATCTGGGTATGATTCCGGTTCTTTAGAGATATTGATCGAAACTTTTGGTCCAGTATTTCTATACGAAAAAGTGTTTCCAGAAAGAGAAAAAACAAAAATAAATTTCATTGTAAAATCATAAGCTTCTTCACTTCGTTCAGAATCTAAAAAATAGTATCATAATATAAATTAGGTTCGAAAGAAAACGTTATGTTTTATGCGAATCATCTCAATGCAACAATAATCGGTTTTAATAATTTTATTAATTTCTTTAAAAGTTAAATGTAGTTTAATAATAATTTTCAAGTCGGCTGTGTAGTTCCAATTTACATTTTAATGTAAATTAAAATAAGCAAATATATATAGGCACACAACAATAATTGTTTATTATTATTTTTAAACTTATTTAATGTACCTATAAAATTTAACCGTAGAGTTTAATAAAAATAGAATTAATTGGCTAAACATAATTTTTCTCTAACTCCAATATTTTTCAATCATTTATTTAATGCAATGATACGTTTTAATATTTTTAAGTGTTATACATTTTTTCTTTCAAACGTAGTGTTTGCAGTTATGGTTTTTAACCATTTAGGTCAATAGGTATATATTTAATTAGAGCTGCGTGTTTCTCCTCATAATATGTAATGCGATGTCGTGAAAAGAGTTGTTAATTGCTGACGCAATAAAACAAACTTCAATTTTAATATAATTTGTTTAAATAGTTGTGAAAATGATTGATTTAATTAACTTGACTTTTTTTTAATAATCTTACCACTCTCTCTCTCTCTCTCTCTCTCTCTCTCTCTCTTACTATCTCTACCTAGTGGTTTGTTTGAAACTTATTTTCACAGAAGAAGGGAGGAGGGTGTAATTTCTATAAGTCCATTATAGTTAGAGTAAATATTTATTCGCATTCATTACATGAGTAGGACTTTTCATTTTATACATATTTAAAAAAAAAAGTAATAGTTTTGCAGTTTGTTTAAAATTAAAAATACCTACTAGAGACAATGATGGACAATATCTTAGATACTATTTTTCCTAAATTACGTATCTTATAATTAATGTTTACTTGGTATCTTTTGAAAATTTTAAACCTAGATACTTTTTTGTAATAGTGTATCTTTATTTATTATTATTTTAATTTTTTTTAAAGATACGAAATGAAGATAATTTCCTTCGGAGTGCTGTTGCTAACTAACCTCTATCTGATTTTAAATTTAGAGTACACATTTTCTAATATTTTAAGTGAACAGTGGCGTATTTACGTGAGTAGTTTAGAGGAATTTGGCTCTCCCCTGAACTAAAAAAAGTTTAAAATAAACCTTATCCTAATAAAATTATCCTTCAATGAATTAAGTTATAAATAAGTATAAAATGCAACGAAGGAGGAGAAGAGGGCGGTCCTAATTTAAAACCTTTATATTCTGAGTGGATTCCTTTCAAATTACCATTTGATATATATATATATATATATATATATATATACAGCAGCTATTTAAAAATGTTGAACTTCCTCCAGAAAAAATCGAAAATACGCGTGAAATATGTGAAATTATGTGAAAAATATAAAAATATATGAAAAAAATATGTGTAGCTGTCATCAAAAGTTTGCTGTTCTGAGCGATCGATATTTTAATCATTAGCCCACTATACTGCAGTCAAAATTTTTTATTTTAGACATATGACGACAGCAAAGTATGATAATTAAATTTATTTAATTTCTGTAATTCATATTATTTTGTTATTTTAATTAATTAATTTAAATTGAACCTATTTAAATAATGATAAATGGATCTGTTTACGGCTTTACTCGAAATAGTTTTGATAATGGGCTATAATCGATATTATAATATTATAATATTTGTAATCTCAATTCTCGGTTTATAAGTCTAATTAAATAAACGCATATTTTGAAAATGTCTGGTTTATATGAATGCGCATTTTTTTTTTCAAGACTGTAATTTTCCAATATAACTCTTGTTTAAATTTTTGCTCAGACCGGGAGAGACATAGTTGTACTTAGGTACTACGTAATGCGAATACGAACGTGAAATCAATAATACAACACGTTCGGATCCATTATCATTGTTTTGCCGTTTTGGTGTGTTACACGTTTTATTTATTATAAACGTACACACATGGTGTTAAATACAATAACGTGTTATTTCCATCACAGTGACCTCCGCGGGTGGTATGGATTTTTCATTTTTCTCTCGCCTCTCGCGATACATCACGATAAAAATACAAACACAGTCATAAATATTAATGGTATTTGGCAGTAAGGTGAGTGTTATTCACGAATGGGTTTACAATCAAGGTTGATAAAAATCATGATTTTTTATAAAAAAAAAAACAGTTTTAATTGCTTAAAACACGATTTTTTTTTATGTTTTAAACAAGTTCAAAACAAAAAAAAAAGGCAAATTTTTGTGTAACACTTGTCTAGAACTATTTATTTAAGTTTAGAGAATGCCACGCGATTAGTTATATTACTAATTTAATACTTCTTTTGAACGATTTCGTAAAGTACCATTGATTAAAATAATTTTTAGCCATTATTCAATGAGTTGGGAAAAAGAAAAAACTGGTCAAAATTAATTACTTAAAAAAGGTTTATAAGTTATTAAATAAAAATTATTAATTTAAATTTTATCTATATAATGTATTACATTACTATATGAGCCATAAGGTACATATCGTTATTATTTATTGCATAATAACAACTGTAGTCAGCGACCAAAAGTTGGTACAAGCCTGGTTGGAATTTTAGAGAACGTTTATTTACTTATTCTAAGAAATGCATTATTTACTCGTGTTATAAGACTGTTTTTTTAAATTTCATGATTAATTTCGTGGAAAATTTTTTTTTATGCGATATTTGATCACTATTTTCAAATGTAATGTTCATTTTTCCCTGTTTTTTTTTTTTTTTTTTTTTGTATATTATATGTTCCTTACACTGATGTTTAATATATATATTTTATATAACACCTATAATTACTAATACACTTTAGGCATTAAATGTTATATCCTGTTTTTTTATTCTATTTAAAGTATTTGTTTTAAATAAAACCCTGTTTGATTAATTTAGGTGTTTAAAATAAAATATTCAAATTATCTCAACCCTGGTGAAAATGCAGAGAACATCGTAAAACTAAGTGTTAAAAATAGTTATTTGTGTAATAATGACCAATTCCACCAAACGTTAATTTAAAAACATATGTGTGTATATATATAACATATTTAAATAAATTGAGTAGTAGACACAAATTTGATATGAAATATATGACTTATTTTGTTGATATTATTGAATTTGTTGTGACACCTAAGTATCACTATAGCTACTAATAATAATCTTTTAGTAGGTATACATTTAGTACCCACTGATTTTTTTGATATATTTTATTTTCATACCAACCTTACTCGACCGTAGTCTAGGTCAGGGGTGACTAAACAGGTTGAACGTTGTCGACTCATCGATTGTATTCACCCAAAAATAACCTTCCTCTTTTCACCACGTTTTCAATTTCCACATTTTGCCTAAAACCTATAATATACTTTTATTTGATATTACAGGGTTATAACTAGAGGTCGAAATAATATTCATTTTCCTATTTTTTGGGGGTCAATGCAGCCAGACAGGGGTTTGAATTTTTTTTTAATTTTAAATCAAATAAAACGATAGCGGATTTGATTTTTAAATGTTTGAAAATATTAAATGATAAAAGAATAAATATTGTATAATAAAAAATATTAAATAATATCGATTACTATTTTATGTTTGATATAAAAATAAATAAATAAATATTTCAGTAAATTATTAAATTGCATCATATTGAGTGACTTTTAAACTTTAGTGAGTTTAGGTTAGTATTAGAAAATACCTCCCAGTGTATATTATGTAGGCAAATTCAATGCATAACTACGGGGTTAGTAAAAATGGCATTGTTTTGATTTAAAATCCTGTTATCTATAGTCAGTGTCTAAATAATTATTTAATTATTATTAACACATTAATTTTTTTCATGTCATCAAAAGTATTTACATAAAAAAGCATATTTTGAATTTAAAATAATCAATATATTAATTATACATTAAATATACATTTAATAGATTTTACATATTTCGCTACGATTTTTTAAGAACATTAGATGAATATTTTTAATTTTTTAAGAGAATATTAGCATTTAATCTTAGTCATATTATGAGAATATGTATCACAGCCTCAAGTTATTAGTTTCGAGCTTATAACTAGGTGATAAATAATTGACGTATGAGGCTAATAGTGCTTATGAATCATTGTGACAATCTTATCTCAGTTACGTGTATGTGTTTAACAAAAGTTATTATCTCCATCAATAGGCATGTAGTTGGAAAATTGCAAATATTTCAAACTAAACTTTACATAAAATTAAATAGTTTCCACTTTTCTAGAGATATGAATGTGAAATAACGACAGTTAAAATGCGTGGATAAAATCCAACGGCATTGTTAATAATCGTTACTCACTATTTACTCGTAATAAATATTATATTATAATCGCTGTTCTTCGTATTTGGTTTACAGTTACTTATAGTCTTCCATATAGATTTATTTACTTATTTTTGTACTACATCTATAACATATAGTGTCTTCTAGTCCAGTGTTTCTCAGACTGAGGAAGGGTCGCGACTTCCTTAGGGATTGCAAACAAATTTTTTAGGGTCACCAACATATTAACATATTAAACAACTAGTGTTGTTTTAGTTATTATCATCATGATAATAATTGTTAAGAGTTATAACAAAACTATGGGTTTGCTAAGAAAAACAAAAGCTTATATATTTTATCAAGTGTTTATTATTTTAATTATAATAAATCATCACCACTTTTTAATACTATCATCGTATCATAATAAAATGGTCGTTCAAAATACCGGTGACATTATTTCGTGGTCTCAAATATATTGAGAACCACTGCTCTAGTCCAACAATAGCACGTATGTTACAATTTCATTATTAACAACCAAAGATCATCCTTTTCAATCATGATTTATGATAAATATTTTACTTGTAGACATGATTTTTAACATAAAAATAATGATTGTTATAAAGTGTGACATTGCAATGAATAGTAGTGAATTTTAATGTAACGGTCACAAGTTCGGAAAAAAATGTTCTCGCTATTTAAAGATACAAGCAGTGGTGTAACTAAACCCCCGCTGGTCCCGAAATGCTGGTGCCATGATTTGAGGGGTGGCAAAAAGTCTTTGATATAAGATCTTTTATGAGAGATCGTTTTCGAAATTCTCAATAATTATTTTCTCAAAATTTGGAGAAAACTACTCAACATTTGTCAAAAAAGACTCGGAACTCTTTTTTTTTTTTTTTTTTTTAATCCAAACTTTATGGCTATTTAAGTATAGATAAACGATAACATAAAATATGTTTTGGGATGAAAAAATTTTGAATATGTGAAAAAAAAAATTTGAATATTTTTTTTCTATCACTTTATACTTTATTATGGTAATAAAATTTTTTTATTTTTTGTAAAATTGTTTTTTTTCTTTATTTATTTATTGGACAAAAAAAGTAAAGTTAAGTGAAGTAAAGTAAAGCAAAGATAAGTAATATAAATTATAGATAAGAAAGTCAGACATACTTCTCACCATTGGTATTCTGAGCTCACTCCTCGGATAAGATACTACTTTTGGTGGAAGTATTGAAAGTAACGACCATTATTGTTCTTTTTATTGTTAACATACTTCGCTCAGAATAGTATAATTGAAGAAATGATGTATTTTTTCTTTAAAATTCAGCACTAATTTAACAGAATTAATTGGGCTGGTCCAATTATTAATTAACTTTACTTTTTTAAACGTGTATATTTAAAGTATTAAAAGTAAAATTAAAACCAATTTAACATTAGATACTGCAATATACGTAAATCGACAATACATTAAATCGATTAAAACACCGGAAGTACTTTTTTAAATCTTTTCATTAAATTATGCGTTAAACTGTTAAGAACGTCAGTTGTAATCAGGTCTGGATAAGCCAGGCCAGTTATCGTATTAAACACGGTTGGCAATGTGATATTTGGGCAGATTGTGTAATGTGTGGTAAAAAATATAAAAACACAAAATGTAATTTGAAAGGTTTTCAGTCGGTATACTCTATAGTACATTAAAACATTTTTTCCAAAACGTCAGAAACTCTTTTTATGCCGGTTAAAATCTTAAAAAGCGGAGGACTGATACCTAAAGTGGATGGGTTGTATCACACTTAAATTATTTAGAATATTTTATATTTAAATATTAAATATATGTACATAAATTATGAAAAGTACTACGTTATTTAAGATTATTTCTATGTGTTTTCATATGTCAGCATCAAATAAAATAATTTGTCGTCAGTAAGCAAAACTAAAAGAATGATCAAAAATAATTAATTATTCAAAAAAAAGTTTACAATTTAATTAATAAATAAAATATAACGTACGTGCACATTATTAAAAGGTAAAAATTTTAGTAAACATTTAAAAGTACAAAACTAGTGTATGATCAAATTTTAGGTTTATTCATATTCTACTGAATTCATTATTTCAGTACTTTTACTTGTATATAAATAAATTCCATGAACAAACCTGAGAAATTTTCTTTTTTTTCGACTTTTATATCATGTCATATTTAGTCACAACTTGCAGATTTAAAGTCAATTTTATATTTTTCTTAAATACAATATCAGTTGTCCTTTACAAGGGTTGTTGCGAAAAATTAATAAATAAAAAAAAAAGAGAGGGTAAATGGTACTTATAACTAATAATTTGAACTATTCTTTTTTAAACAACTGCATTTTTTTTTTTTTTTTGCTTCAATATTTTTTTAAAACAATACAATATTTTAATTAATTTTGATATTTAAATTGTATTTCAAACAATGTTTAAACACTCCAATCATTTTATTAATAGATCACTAGAATTCGATTATGTTAAAATCAAATCATATAACACGGTTATATTAATAATATTGGCTATATATTTGGTCATCGTAAACAACATTTTTTTTTATTTTTTATTTGGGAAAAACAAAAAAAAAAAACAAAAACAAAAACAAAGAAAAATAATAAGTAATAGTAATAAAATCTAAAGAACGAGGGGGGAAAAAAGAAAAAAAAACAAAACCGAAAAATGCACTAATGACTAAAATAATAATATTATAACGTATAAATCTACTAAACATAGAGCGATATTACAATAATAATAATAATAAGCCAATCGTGCTCGATCTCGATTCATTCTGTCCACTACTATAAATAATACGACGTACATATTAAAATATGTAATTAAATTGATTTTACGATGGACAAAAATATCGTCGGTACATAAAAGTCGTTTTTTTTAAATTAATTAATTAATTTTTTTTTATTACCGTAATATCGTTTAGTATAGTGTTAAATTTATAATAATAATAATAATTAATATCTGAAAAGTGACCGAAACGAACAAAAAACGTGTTGCGAAATTTTTTGTGCGGACGAGACGCACTGCTAACTAGCAGTCCTTCTCGACCGTTTTTTTTTTTTTTTTTTACTTCTACTTATATCTTCGTATTCTATCCAAAATCGTTATACAATAAATCATTTTTATTTATAAAATAATAATAATAACAATAATGATAATAATAAAATTGACGCGCCGACAATACACACAAATTTTGCTGCAGTAAATCGTATAAATAGCCTGTTGTACGCGTCGTGCGGTAATATTAATTTTTCATTTTAACATTATTATAATAAATTGTGTACACAACGCGTGCACGTGAAAAAAGTAATGTAATAAAAATACACAATGGCATGGCGTAGGCAAGTGTTCACGGTCAGCACTTCCAAAATATTATTATTTATTGTAGTTCTACAAAAAAATCTCAATAGCCCCCAAGAAAATTTTGCCCTTCGCGTAAATTCGAAATTTTTCAATTCCAAAATGTTGGTCTGCTGCGGCTAAATGCTCTTCTTCGAAAACGCCATGACCTGTAGGCTCTGCTATTTTATAAGAAGGAGTTATCAACATTTTGATTCCGGAAAAATATCCCTAATTAGACTTTGTTTTTGGCCGTTCAATATGCCGAGTGACATTAATTACAATATGAGATTATCGTACCAAAATTGTCGAGTTTCGCTTGGGATGAAAAAAAAAGGGCACTTTACAATTAATAAATAAATTAATTAATGATGGAAAAAAATATATATAAAACGGTTGCAGGAAATCCTAATCCAAAAACAATATCGTGTTTTATCTAGATACGTTTTTATTTATTTCATTATTCATGTGAAGTGAAAATATAATTGTCACCTGAACCGTTATTTTAGATACATACATCTTTCTGACCGACATAAATCACTAACATTTTCAACTTCTATCAACGAAAAATTGGCACTTTAATGATAACAATAATTGGATACTGGTTTAGCGGTATAATATTTTGCGGGTTTTGAAATATGAATAAAATCAACACGGTTTGTATGACGGGATTTTTGACTTCGGACCCGGTAATTCGTGTCCAAAATCATTTATAAACTTTTATGAGAACATAAAAATTTAATTTTCTATCCAGATAAAACTTGTCTTATTATTTGTCTTTGTCCAGGCGATTAAAAATTAATCTTACCTTTTATTTTAACTACTTTTATATATTTTTATTTACTCAACACTGTCCCCGGAGCTGCATTTCGCTCCGATATCGTTTAGTATTGTATTTCCGAACAAATAGGCGGATAAGAGCTTTCGATTTGCACCTATTTTCATCCTATTTGCAATTTGTAGCCCATAAGTTATCGTAAAATAAACCACTTCGATGGTGAACAACGCGAGCACACTGTATACTGTGTAGTTTTTAATGTTTAAATACGAAGTAAAACATTCGATTCAAACTAGGGACTGGTACCATTTAGTTTTTACGGTTCCGGGTCTAATTCTGGTTCTCAAATTAATTTTTAATGGTTTTGTTTTCTGTCTCGGTTCTCAATTTTTCAAGGGCTCTTGGGTTTCAGAACCGGTTCTTGAAAACTATTTTTAAATATTTCAAAATTTTAAAAATAAAAACAAAATTAATATTTTTTTTTTTGTAATGTCCCATATTTTTCATTATAAAATAAGGATTCTAGGTTCGGTTGGTTATTTGAAAATGTAAAAATTTGGATCCTGCTCAGTGCCGGTTTCCAATGTTTTAAGGGTTCTTGTATTCCAGAACCAGTTCTTTTCGGTACGGTTCCAATCCCCAGTTCAAACACTCGCTTCGTCGTAAGCAACGGCTGACACTCATTTACCATACCTACGCCACGCCATACCGTATAATTTGTATATCATATTGTACAGAGCGTTCGGGTTTTCGTCCCGTACGTTTCGAACACCCAATAATATAAACGGCACGAGCGTAAAGAGTGTATTGCGAAGACGTTTTTTTTTTTTTAATTATTTCTAAATTATAGCTAAATCGACACATCTTTGTTAGACACTCTGTATACGCGTGTGCGTGTGTTTGTGCGTATAGCATAGAAATTTGCATAATAGGTAATAATAATAATAATAATAATGATAATGATAATATGTTTTCATCGTGTCCTCCACGTGCGTGTGTTGTATAAATGTGTACGTTTGTGTAATAATTAAAAATCGTTGTTGCAGGTGGTTTTGTCGTCGCGTTGTTGTCGTGTCGCGACGTAGTCGGCGGCCGGAAGTCGCGTGGTCGCGAACGATCCTCAGGTGTCGCCGCCGCGTCTAGGACGTCAAGAGTTTGAAAAACATCAGCGCCAACGCTATGTTGACGATCAATATGACCAACACCAGCTGTTGTCTCGTGAACCAATCCTGCGAAAACAAAATCCACAGTGAAAATTAGTAAACTATACTAGACGATGTCAGGAGAACGTCATTGCGGCGTTTTAACCCTGTGGACGGTAGTGTATCCATCAAAAGAGTAAGAGAGGTACAAAATAATAATTAATAGCCCCATGCGGCAAGAGTGGCGAAAAATTAGAGGGCTGTCATGTTTATTGGTTTGATTTAGCTACCCCAAGGGCGTTAATCTCATGCGAATTTTTAAATGACCTAGGAGGGAGTTTTAGCCACTCAAAACCTCTCCCAATCACGTCTATGACCATAGATGCAAAAAAAAAAAAAATATGTCTGGCTCAGTGGCACAATCAAGATTGTTGTTTTGGGTGTCTGTACACCCAACACACATATTAATAGAAGAAAATAGTGGCAAATCATCGTATTCAAAACCAAATGCTAATTTATCACTTCCTTTTGTAACATATTTACAAATGAATTTATAGATTTTACAGAGTTACAATACTCCACATTAATATGAGCACCGAATGTACGTGAACGCACTGGGTTATACGGCACTACCCAACGATTATCATGTGTTTTACCATTTATTTCAACAGCAAAACCACCATTTTTTGGAGCTTTTCGTCCATACATTGGAATATGTTTTATGGAAATTTTATAATTGCGTGTTTTGCCGTTTTTTTTTGTCAGTTTTTCGACAGTTTTTCCCCGTTTTAAAATAAAAAAAAATGTTGACTAACGATTTTCGAGATTTTTTCAGTTCAATTAGAAATATATGTCGGTGAGATCATATTAAATTTTCAAGTCTTAATATCAAAAATTTTATTACATAAAAACTAACAAAAAATAAGAAATTTTCAAAATACCGTACTTAACTAAAAATTGATCAGAGCTCTTTGAAGTTTTTATGAAATATTTTCGTAGATATTTTTAGTAGTTGGTGAAAATTTCAAATCCCTAGCTGCATTATTTTAGAAATTATGTCAAAAAGTAATTTTCAATTTTTACAGAAATTTCGGTAATTGCGTATTTTGCCGTTTATTATCAAACAGTTTTTCCCCGTTTTTGGAAAAAATATTGAGAAATTGGAAAAATGACCTCTTTAAAGTACCATTTGGGTACGATTTCGGTTCTATAAAGGTAGTGATCGAAACTTTCGGACAAGTATCTCTGTACGAAATAGTGTTCACAGAAAGAGAAAAGAAAAAAAAAATAAACATCATTGTAAAATCATAATCTTCTTCACTTCGTTCAGATTCTAAAAAAGTGAATGTCTCTGTAATAAATAAATTATTTTTTATTTATTTATTTTTTACTTTAAATATAATTAACTTCAATGAATTTTATCACTCTTAGAGCTTGTTGAAATAAAAGCTAAGTATATACAAATGATCAAAGACATTATAAGAACAACTGAACATTTTCAGCAATTAATTGAACAGTAGTTGTATAGTTGTATATGTATATATATAATGTATAAAATAGGCCAACCATATCATTCTCCACCTAAGCAAAAGTACACCCAGTCTTCAGAGAGAAATTCACATCATATGCCTGAGATCGTGTGCGCTATTTTTTTCTTTTTTCCTTTTTTCCCTCTATTATAGACTGTAATTTCGAGTTGTAATTTATATATTAAAGTTTATCTCTTCGAAACCGTCTGCAGTGCCGCCGCGGAATAAAATGATTCGGCGAAAAACGCCAGAGTTAGATCTCGCATTATTACGGTTTGAGTTCTCGCCGTTTTTGTTTTTGTATTTTTTTTTTTTTTGCCCCTGTGTTTTGTTAACAAATTTCCTTTTAACGACCTTCGGGGCCAGTTCATGGCAGTACAAAGATGGGTAGGGGGTGAGAGTAAATCGTTCGGACCCTCACGACTTCCACCACTTTCCCATCTGCAGCACCTCCGCCTCTATCCACAACACGAGCTCATGTGATTACGTTATGGACAAAGTAGTAGACCACAATCGTATTGCTTGAAAAACATGAGATGTACTAATGGATTTATTTCAAACGAAACAATCACATTGAATTGTGATCACAATGAATTAATTTTTTTTTAAATAATTCATCTAATTTTAATAATTTTACTTTTAAATTTCTATTTCCATCATACTACATGCTGTTAATAGTGCTAATAACAGTATTTTATATTTTGTAGTTTCTCATTTACTGGTTAAACCTTTTAAGTACAAAATATGATTTTATCATAAATTATTATTATTATTATTATTATGGTTTTTATATTTAATTTTTTCCACTTTTTTATCAGATCAATTTTTAAATTTTAAAAACATTATGTACATTTTTGTTAACTATAATCAGGGATGCTCTTAAGATTTACGAGGCCCATGTCAAAGTTTAAATGCGAGGCCCTTTTAATTTTAACCTTTCTAAATATTTCTAAATTAATATGGGCAATACGGTATAACGTCGTGTTTCTTGCCGTACAGTGGTGGAGGTAGCGGTCAATGGCCAATAACCGTTTTTATTAAAATTATGGGACTACGAAGTATACATTCCAGTATTTCTTATCTATCTCGATGCTTAGGCTACATAAAATAAATACAAATACATAAGCAACTGTCACAGTTAATAATAATCAGATATGAGTGTAGGTCGATGAGCGATACATGCATAAGCGTATTTAGGTGGGCACTTAGCGAGAGGGGGGCTAAGCCTCCTCAAAACCACTCATAGTTCCTCAGATTTTTTGAAAATTGCTTAAGGTACTTTGCGGGAGCTGAATCATTAAAAATATATTTTAGCCCCCCAAATATTTAGTCCTAATTACGTTAATGATTACATGTTACGAGTAAATAGATAATATAACTTTTTCTACAATTTATAGTTCAAAAAAAGTTTTATTTACCTATACCTAATAAAATATACCACTTGATAATCAAGTGCGAGGCCCAGGTCATGGGCCCCGTAGCCTTTCCTCTCAAAGAATGGACCTAACCGTAAGTATTTATATTTTATATTTATTTTAATTACTTTATTTAATTATTATATGTAAAAATGCCTGCTACAAATATTGTTTTATAAAGTGTAAATAAACAAAAAAAAAAAAAACATCTTTTTCCTAATTTTTCCGAATACATTTCACATAATTTCCAATTTGCCGATTGACTAAATTATTCCTATCAAATAAATAATAAATAAAAGTACCAGTTTACAAATAGTTTGAAATATTTAGTACCTATACAAATCAGAATTTGCCTCTAGATGGTACTTTTAAGAAATATCTCAATAGTTTTCTTGAAATTTGGGAAAAATTACCAAAATTTGACAAAAACCTTTTTAATTTAGCTTTTTCAAACTTTATAAAAATTTAAATATAAGTAGACAAGAATATGATAAATATTTTGGTGCAAGATAATTATGACCACTTTTTTTTTCTCATTAAACATTTTTTTCATTTCTTAGTTGATAGTGGAATGTAAAACTAGCCGAGTAAAATACAATTTTTTTTTTTATATAGTTACAAACTAAATAGCTTTTAAGTGTCATGAATAATTGAAGCTCCTCTCAGAATAATTTTATTGAAGAAATAATTTATCGTTTCTTTATAATTCAATATGACAATACTTTCACCAAAATCATCCCACCTGATGAGTGAGAATGCCCATGGCATAGAGCATATCCAGTTTTTTTGAGTTGAAATTATTATTAGAATAATGTTGAGAAAAAGTTTTTAAAAAAAAGGCGTTTTGAGTGAAACAAAAAAAAAAACAATTTTTTTCTTTTTATTAAAATTTTGTTGGGTATATTGGCACAAAATGGAAAAAAAAAATTTGAATGAGAGGAGTTGAACCTTTTTATTTGATTGATTAGCACCCCAAGGTATTTATTTATATATAAAAAAAAAAATTGGGGGTTTTGAGACGTTTAAGGAAGACCAAGCTTTCTCTCCTAACTGTGCTTATGACTAGGTGTATTATTTACCGTCCTGTATTTAATTCCCACTTCATCCCTATATTACTGCTCCCTCCATAAGAAATTCCTGGCCACGCGTCACTGATGTATACGATAAATGATTTTTTACTGTCGTTTTAATCGTTTCAGGTCTAAAACAGTTTGTTTGAAACATGCCAAACCCTGTTTATTAGGTTATCGTGCTGTTATTATACGAAACGAACTCCCATAATATTATAATATTATGTGTTATTGCATCGTAAATCGGCGATGCTCGAGACGCTCTTCGGCCGCCTGTATAGCAGCAGGTCACGGTGTCGACGTGACCCATCGACTTCGTAGCCGGGAAAAGGGTGGAGGGCGGGCGAGAGCGGAACGAAGCGAATTCCTCACTCAATGCCGAATGATAATAATAATAATAAAAAATAATCTCCTAAATTCCCAATATATACGGAAATGCGAGCGGTACATGTGCGACGTGTATACGCGTATAGTATGATATATTATACGAATCGAGATTAAATTTGTACGTGGCAAATCACATTCTTGCGGACGACCGTCGGAGAAAATCGAAATGCAATTACGTTTCGAATAACTCGCGGATACGCGGGCAGCAATAAAACAACAATAAAAAAACGCATTCGTCAATATTTGAATACAACCACCGAGGTTGGTGAGCACGACTGTATAGATTGGTTCGATCCGTCGTCATTCGCGCGAACCGTGATCAGAATCCGCAGCTAGCACGTGCTCTTGATTTTTTATTTTATTTTTATTTTTTATATCGTAACAGTGGCGGCGCGAAGGGTATTTGTTTGAATCACGTGATTCGTAATCACTTTAGGGGTGGATGAGTGTTCGAGATCAGCTTGACTAGATAATATTACATTAGAAGTGAGAATTAAAATAATATTCACATAGGTTTATTTTATTAGCATTATGTACTAATCGATAGTGAGGAGATAGAGAGCCTCTACAAGTCCTTGAACATTAAAAAAATTCGAACTCTTCATTTTTTAAATATAATTGTGCCCAATAAGTGGGTGCTCAGAGGATAATTTTTAGTCATGGTGATTCGTGTGAAAAAAAAAAAACATCGCGCCGCCACTGTATCGTAAAACCAATCGAGTTTTGGCTCTCCGTTTTCGCCACGTTTTTTTTTTCGCCACCGAGTTCACCGGTAGCATACGAAAGGCTCCGATCAAAACGAAAAAGGACGTACTTTACAACTTGGGTATTCTTCGCTCCTCGGGTGGGCGATACTCTTGTGGATATGTATTGGATTTTAAAGAAACACGATAAATCGCTTCTTCGACAAGACTACTCTGAGCGGAGCTTCAGTTTATTCGAGACGATTCACTTAAACATTTTAAAGTTTGTTATGATAACAAAATACACGATTTTTTTTCTCAGCCAGTTTTATATTTTGCAATTAACTAAGAAAAGAAAATTGTTTTATGCATTTTCAAAATTTTCTTGTGACAAGATATTTTTTATATAAATGTCTGTCTGCATTTAAATTTTCATGATTTTTGAATTAAAAAAAAAAAAAGTAATCTCCGAGTGGTTTTGTCAAATTTTGGTTAGTTTTTCCAAAATTTTTAAAAAACAACTAAGAATTCCGAATAATTACCTGTCAAAAGTACATTGAAGAGGTGAATTGTGGTTCAAGTAGTTCCTTAGAGGCATCGTTCATAATTTTATTAATAATAAGTTTAGTGTAGTCTTAGAGCATTACGTCTCCTTGTACTGAAAAACTTCGAACGGTCCCGTTTTTGTCCCTTTTCCACAAGGCTGTTCCATTTTATTCCCTTTACTTTCGTATTATGTGTGTAAATGAAAACACTTTACATGAAAAAGATAAATATTATAACTGTACAACTTTAAAACAAAAACAAAACTCAAAATTTCTATCTCCAGAACTAAAGTCAAAATAAACGCGTTGGGATTAACAAATATTGAAAGTAAAACTTCGGATATATTTTAGTTTTACGTAATGTAAGTTTTTACTAAACATTAATCATCTCACAAAATGACTTCAATTCAGGAAAATAGTTGATTGGTAACAAATTTAGAGGTACTGGTTTAAAAAGAATAAAAAATGAATTAAAAACTCAATTCCATTTGACATTTATGGACAAGTCCATGAACTTATGTAGCGACAGAGATAATAATATTATGTAAGTACTAAAGGAAATAATCTACTAAAATGTCCCCGCAATCATAACGATGATAATTAAAAGAATATATTCCTGTAATGATTTTCAACAAAATCAATAAAAAATTAAGAGTTTAAAAATTTAAACATATTTACACACAATACATTGAAAAGCAAAATATTACAAGTGATTCGCATTAACTCGATAAAAATCAACTAAGATATTGACTAATTTTTCAAAGTCTCACCATATATGGAAGCTAAGAATTTAAGTAAACTATAAAAACGCAAATGCATCTTATGTGTTATTGCGAAGACATATTACAGTGGAAAAATCACAAATCAATTTTGTGAGGTATTCTTTTAGAGTACGGGTAAAATTATTTTTCCTATTTATTTTCTAATTCCTAATTATCCTATCCTACGAGGACTATAACAGCGCGGTCCTATTCTCCGTGCGTACTTTGTCGAATATATTCTCGGTCACGCAATATCGACGCAATTTGCTCGTCACTGTACAGTAGAAAACACGCGGTGTTTTATGACAGACCCTCCGAATAAGAGTGCACACGCGGTGGTAGTGACACCAGCCTCGACGTGTACGTAATAATAATAATAGTAATAATAACAATAATAATAAAACAGTAATAACGATAACAATAATAATATTAATAATAATACGGTGGCGACGACGGGGCTTGATTACACGACGGCGACGACAACGTCTTGAACTCGGTTATGTATTTTAACGACGTTATTTCTTGTTCCCCTCCCCCCCCAAAAAAAAAAAAAAAAAATCCCTCTCGTCCCTTAGTTCGTCGCCTCCGCGTGTCTACTACTAATTCCACCGGCCCCGGAAAGACGTGAAATTATTATAACAAGTGGTGCTACAGGACGGTGCGGGGGAGGTTATATAAAAATGTTCACGAAACGTTTCGGCGTCACTGCGTGTTATAACATTATGGTTAATGGTATCATACCGGTACACACGACACATCATTTTTAACCTTAAGTCCGATCGTGAAACCTACTTCAAAAGCTCTCATATATATTATAAGTCCGATCCCGGATTAAAGAGAGGGGCACGATCCTGAGTTCCATAGATTTTAGAAGCCCATCCGCTTGCACAAAATATTTAAAAAAAAATGTAATTAAATTCATTTTTTAAGAAATGAACAATTATTAGTGCTAATTATTATTAATCAATATTTGATCAAAATTTTATTTAGTCCATAAATACTGGAAAATGAAGCTTTACTACATTCTACGTGGTAGGTAATTATATTGATAATTGGATATTATCGATCCGTTAGCATTTCGCACAAGGTATCTCATGTGCCTTATGATTGAACGTAGTTACTTTTTACCAACAATTAATTATTTAAAATAAGCCAATATTATACTAAAAAATACTATAATTGTACAAGTATCTCTGTGTATAGGTTTTGGGTTTCTGTACTTCCAAAGCTGGGATGTAACTAATTACCATGTTAAAAAAAAATGTAGCTATTTACGAAAAGTAACTAACTTGTAACTTAACGAGTTAATTTTCTCTCTTCTAACTTTGTAATTTAACGAGTAGTATAATAATCACGAAAAACGAATTACAAAAATCCTTACATTCGTGGTTTAAAGTTAAGGGAACAAGTTACAGTTACATTTTAAAAACTAAGATAATGGAAATACGCATGAACTACATGAAGTTAAATAATATTTTCGAAGAATTAATTGATGGTATTTTTTGAATGTCATTTTTCAACATTTTCAATAGTTTTTCTGAAATTTGGAAAAATATACCCAAAAATTTAACAAAAACGCCTTTAAAAAATATTTTTTTCAATCTAAAATGTATGAAAATTAAAATATAAATTGATAGTAATATTTAAATATTTTAGTGAAAGAAAATTTTTAAAATATAATTTTTTTTCTATCACTTTTTTTCATTTGATTTTTTCTCTGTTCTCAGTTAATAGTGGGATATAAAACTGGGCGAGTATATATTTTTTTTTTGTAATTTATAATTTAATCTAATAATTTTGAAGTAAATGATTTTATACAATCTGAAGCTTCACTCAAAATTGTTTTATTGAAAAAATGATTTATCATTCATTTATAATCTAACATACCCACCAAAGCTTTCCCGAAGTACCGATCATACCCATGGTGCGAACTATGTAGAGCTTTTAAAATTGTACGCGAAACAAAAAAAAAAATGCAAAATTTCTATATTAGATATATAAAATTAAAAATACTATCTGTTCGATTTAAATGATATTAGATAATTAGATGATATTTTTAGTAAAATTTTGCGATGTAGGTAGTATAATAGATATCGAAATTTTTCTATTTTTCAAAATTGCACGGATATAAATAAAATTGGACTGTCGATAATTCAAACCTTCGCGCGAGATAATCCAAACCACTCGGTCATTTTCGAAACGAATGACCGATTTTAGTCGAAAGCCTCGCGCGGTAATCCGAAGAAAAAAATGCATTTTGGAACACTCAGTCGTAGTATTCGTAGAACTTGGGGCGGGCCAGTGACAGCCGACACGCGACATTTCGAAGTTCCTACCACTCAACTGCCGACAATCCGAAGTCGTGATTGATCGTTCAGAGGGTATAAATTCTTGTCGTTAACAATATTAACCGTTGTGGACTTTGCGAACACAGTCGGATTATTATTGTCGAACACATTTCTTTTTCCACACAATAATCGACTGAAATGTGTCCCATTGTTTTATTCATTTATTTATTTTATCACACCAAATGAATAAGAGTTACAGAATGTACATTATTTGATTGACATAGTAAATATGTATAAAGAATCATTCAAAAAGTCAAAATCAACGAGTTTATTACACGACATAAACATATACGATTTAGAGCAGCGATTCTCAACCTTTTTATGTTGGAGACCAAAAATGTTTACCTATTTTTTCTTGCGAACTTTTTGAAAATAATTTCAATAGGCAGCTATCCATCTTTCTTCACCCACTTAATTTTTTCAATTGTCATAACTAAAAGGAACTATTTCTCTTCGTGAAGGTATTTATTTATTTATTTAAAACCAACGTCCAAAATGATAAATTGTATATCAAATATTTGATCACATACAACATTAAGAAAAGTTGTAAATCATCTAGAAGCATGGCATAGTCATTCCTGTTACCGATTAAATAATATATTTTAAAGTTATCCAGCAAGTAGCAGGAATTTAGAGTGTTTAAACAATAAATCTAAGTCAATAACAAAAATTAAGAACAGTAGTGGGGATAAATGACCTTTTAATGCCCATATTGTATTATAATATCGTATACTCATATTTATAAATATATCCTTTTTTTTTTACCGTCCCAATGACCGATATTACAAATTATTTTTTAAACAATATTACCACACATAATCGGGGAGACATCATTAATATTTTTATGGACTAATAATTAAAACAAATAATTTTTAAAATTTTGTCAAATGCTCGCATTTAAAGGAATGCAATTTTTTTTTTTTTTTTTGTTTAGTCTGATTTTCATTCAAAATATTTTACTTATTAGGTGACTGAAATGAAAAATTCCAAAAACCCATTTTAACGGATAATTTAAACTTCAAAATTTCCGACCACGGATTCAGTATAACGAAAAGTGTAGACATTTTACCGGGTATATTTAATGGCTAAATGGATAATTATCGAAATCCCGTATTTAACATCCAAAACTGAAACCATCAAAATACCGAAAATCACTGAAATCACCGACCTAAATATTCATATGATGTTCGCCGAAAAAGCATTATTTAACGCAATTATTTTAGTGCACGTAGATGAAACTTAATGGATTTTATAATACGATTTGAATGCTAACAAAGTAACAACATGATTTGTGTTACTTGGAACTGTAGTCGAAAACAAAAATTTAATTATTTTAAAAATTAAATTCTTGATATAAATCGCGGGCTTCTAGTATATAGAAAACCTTTTTCTATAATTTTTTTTTTTTTTTTTTTGAGAGTAAAAAGTTTCTATAATGAAGTGCGAGTACAATATGATTTAGAGCAAAATAAACCTACTTTATATTTTAACTATCAATAACATAATAATTACATATATTATATTATTATTACATTATTAAGTAGTATGGCTTTCTCTTATCAAAAACTTATGTGTTTTTATAGTTTTGCGACTATTGATTAACTTACACACAATAAAAACATACAGAGAGTAAAATAGTTCTTTCCATAGAACCCTTTTTCTCTGAATTGCTTTTAAAAGTGTTTTTATTTTTAGAGAATAACAAACAAAGTGAAATAAAAGAAAATAAATATGAATTCTAAATTTACTTAATTTTAGATTCTGAACGAAGTGAAGAAGCTAGTGTTTTTACAATGATATTTATTTATTATTATTTTTTTTTTCTGAAAACACTTTTTTGTATGGATCTACTTGTCCAAAAGTCTCAATCAATAACTTTTTGAAATTCGATTTGCATCTAGTTGGTACTTTAAAGAGTTCATTTTTTGAATTTCACAATTCTTCATTTTTTTTTTAAAAACACTACCGAAAATTTGACAAAAAAATTCGGAAACTATTATTTTTTTATCCAAACTTTATGCAAATTTAAACATAGATAGATAATAACACGAGAAACATTTTGGCGCAAGAAAATTTTAAAAATGCAAAAAAAAAATGTTGGACATTTTTCTATTTTTTTTTTCATTTAATTTTTTCCCCTTTGTATATTAGATAAAAAAAATAAAAAAAAAGTAAAGAAAAAGCAAGAAAGCCGGACATACTTCGCACCACGGATATTCTTCGCTCTTCGGGTAAAATACTCTTGGTGAGTGTGTTGAAAATGATGACTATTATTGTTCTTTATATTATTAACTTCTTTCGTTCAGAATCGTCTTATGAAAGAAATGATTTATCGTTTCTTTAAAATTATACACACCCTTCAAGAGTATCTGACCCGAGGAGTGAAGAATATCCATTGTTCGAAGTATATCCGGATTTCTTGCCTTTTTAGAAAATTCTGCTATATTATAATAATTGTTTAGTAACTGAAATCTTGAATTCCGTTTTATGTAAGCAACATACAATTAAGTCCATGTACTAAATTGCCCTCTAAAGGTGCAAATTATAGTTGGATTTGTCATATAAATAATAAAACATATTTTAATAGATGGGAAACACCAACAGTCTTTAAATTGTAAAGTAATAAAAAATATTCTATCATTTTTTAATCAAGAATTAAATAAGCATTGTTTCAAATATACTAAATATTAGACTACGAGTTTCCATAATTTTATCTATTTTGTACAACATTGAATATATTATTATGTAATTTTTCTAGGTTTTGAATGTAGTCACATCGTTTAATTTCTAAAAATTTGACTGATGTGAGTTGATTATTTAAAATGGAATTTCTATAATTTTACCTAATTTGTTCATTAATTGTTTTGTGCTTAGTCGCATTGAAGAGTAGAAGCGTCTCGTAAAAATAAGTATATGTGACAATTTTTAATTAGAAACTTGATATTTTGACTTTTTAACTAAACTACTTGTATTTCGACTTTGCAACTATTGTAATTTCGACTTTTCAATTTCTAACTGTTGACTCCAATACTCTTAATTTTGACTAAAAAACCAAAATTTTAATGTTACAGCGCAATATTTTCAAATCAGGAACTCAAAATTTCGAGTTAGTTTTTCTTATAAATATGATGTTAAATTATTAATAAACTATTGTATTAAAATTTTGAAATAACTCATAAGTAAATAATTATTACAATTATTAATACTCGAGAAGCTGTTGCTTTTGTCATTTTTATTTACTGTATTCATTATTTAATATTTGTTTTAAAGAATTGGAAAAGCTAGGAGGGGACATTCCTCTTCCTTGACACTTCCCCCTCCCTCTAATGGACACCAATATTCTAGACCTCTGTGCTTGTGGACATAGTATATTGACGTGGCGTCTGTAGCATTATTGAACAGTATACGATTCCGTATGATCGGTGTAATAATATTGACTCACCACACGGGTGGGAGGGGGGGAGTCGGGTTTCAGAACGAGTCTCGTGTGGTATACTGCACGTACGCGTTACGTGGATAACGACCTGTCGAAATAAAATACTGCACGTAGGCCCCCCTGAAAAAGACTTGGCGACGGCACGCGTTTTGACTTTTAACGGGCTCGCGGACACGCAGATCGATCGTCCCGGCCGAAGGTGGATTGGGGGAAGGTACCTGGTACGATGGCCGCGTGAGGGGGTGCCGATTTTGCACGCGGCTTTTGGGAACCACTGCCCCGGAGCCGTTGGCGAATTTCCCAATGAACGATACGAGTACGTGCTTATGTTACACAATATAACGGCTGCACGTTTTCGAAGACGGCAATTTTTTATAAGTTTTGACAAAAACTGATACAAAGCAAACGTTGACGATTTCTTATAAAATATATTTAATAAGGTACAGTATATACCATTATTGGTTTTTTTTTTTCGTTGAACTTGGGGAAATATCTGTTTCGTAAGAATCGTAATGTCTAGAACGGAAATTTCTAGAAAACAAAAACAGTTTTTCCTTTGAGACACTGAGAGTAAGGAAACGTTAGTAAAATTATTAAAATATCATACATTTCCGTAAAACTGAAATTTTAAGCATTTTAAACTTCTTATACTTAACATCGCACTGGTTAAAGTAATAATAAACGTATAAAAAATAACAAAATGGTTTTCTAAGTTAATACGGTTTTAAGAAAAGCACCTTATTTATTGCACCTAGATCTTTTAAGATTTTGAAAAAAGTCGGGTTGGTTGTACAGTATTTTAAGTACATAAGTATGTTGTATTAATTATAAAGTACTTATTTTTACTAAGAACATTCTAAATATGATCATCATCAGGCGAGTTTTTAATGTCATAGAAAATCGCAAATATCCCCTAAACTCAAATAATGCTCTAAAATTAACTTATAACATTTAGGTATTCACTAGAATTAAAAAAAAAGGACGTACTCGGCACCTTGGGTATTCTTCGCTCTTCTGTGAATGTAGAATTGAATTTTAAAGAAACGATAAATCATTTCTTAAAAAGACGATTCTGAGCGGAGCTTCAGTTCGTTCAAAACAATTTAACTTAACAATTATAAAGTTTGTTATTATAATAATAAAAATTTATGTTTTACTCGGCTAGTTTCATATACCACTATTAACTATAGGAATAGTAAAAAAAAAAAAATTGTTTGATGGGGAAAAAAAAACGTTAGAAAATAATTTCCTAACATTTTTTTTTCACATTTCCAAAAATGTTTTATACTATTGTCTGTTTAAATTTAAATTTTCATAATGTTTAGACTGAAAATCTATTTTATTAAATTTTGGAAAGATTTTCCCGAATTTCGAGAAAATTTTTGAAAATTCTGAAAAATTACCTTTCAAAAATACTATCTAGAGTAGGGTGATCATATTCATAAATATAAGAAATTGGATAAATAATTTTGGCTGAATTTTAAAAGGATAGATCATAAAAAAATTTGGTAGTTTTTCATTTTAACTTATCTTTGTAATAGTAATAAGGTTAGTTCTCATTTTGTTTTTAAAAAACATTTCTTATTTGTTGCTAACTTTCATTTCTGTGACAATTTTGAAAAAATTGGTCGACATCTTGACTGATTCTTGATCGATTAATATGAATGGATCTTAATATTCTACATTTCAATTAATTGTGTCATATTTTTAAATTGTGGATTGTGTTGAAAATCATAAAAAGTAGTTGCTGAATTTATTCATTAATATCAGCTTTTAAGTATTACTCAGATTCATTAAATCACTTTGGATTCTAAGTGGAATGGAGAATTTAGTGTTTTTACAATGATGTTTATTTTATTTTTATTTATTTTTTCATGTGTACAAGTTTTTGTATAGAAATACTTGTCAAAATTTTTGACCAGCAAATTTTTTGAATCGGAGTTGAACTCAAGAAGGTACTTTTATGAGGTCAATTTTCTAAATTCTTTATAGTTCCCCCCCCCAAAAAAAAAAAAAATGTTGTCTAGCTATATAAACCGAAAATAAGTCCACATTTTCACCTTTAATATTTGTTAATTCCAACGCGTTTATTTTGAATTCCACGTTTAACAATCGAATATAGATTTCATTGAAAAATTCCTCCTTTTTTTCGTATAAGACGTTTTCTTTTAAGCGCATAATATGGAAATAACGGGGCCATTTTTTATAAAAAATTTCTAAAAAGCGTCTCGTTCGAAGTTTTACTGTACAAGGAGATATGATGATCGAAAGAGGTATAATCTCGTTTTTAACGGGACGTGTGGTCACAATAAACTAGAGGCGAGTTGTGATTCATTCAAAAGGAGTTGGTTGAAACTTTTGACTAGTATTTCTGCGCAAAAACGTGCACACATAAAAAATAAATAAATAAAAATGAATACACGTGATTGTGAAAATACTAGCTTCTTCGCTCCACTAAGAATCTAAAAAATGTATTAAGTACATGTTAATCGTTGATTTTCAGAGATTTTACTCTAGGAATATAATATTACATCGGGATTCCCTATAAACCATCAAAAGTCAGCACTTTTGTGTGTGAAAGGACTTAATGGCGATAGCGTTACGTTTGCCTGAAGCTCATGACACGCTGTTGTATACTGTGAGTATAAATAATAATTTAATCAGAGAGTGCGACCCGATCGTTAAAGGCGATCGCGTGCAATATCGCGGTAAACGATGATATTGTGTGCAGACGAGAGGCGGCAAAGATGAGAGGAAAAATACATTTTACACGAGCAATCGACAAACGTCCAGTCTTGCGGTCGATCGCGCTTCTTATCAAAACGATTTTAAACTATATATTTAAAGTTTTCGTTCTTGTGTGGGCTTATGGTTTGAGATAGGATTTTAATATCATAAAAAATTTGCAAAAACGATTTAAAAAAAAATACGAATATGACCGTAAAACTCTAAGAAATGACTTTCGAAATGTAAAAACTTAAAAAAATTAGCAATCTAAAACTAGCAAAATATATACGAAAAAAAAAAAAAAATCGAAACAAAAATTAATTTTATTCATTATTATGTGAAAAAAAAAAAAAAAAAAAAAACAAGTTTTCAGCCAGATATATTATATATGAACGACTCTATCAAATCAAGACGACGATTTGGATATGACCCGTCCTCAGATATTTTTGAAACTTTGATAAATTTTAAATTGTTATCTTTAATTTTAATTTAAA
This sequence comes from Stegophylla sp. TES_Ste_2020, assembly GCA_025469315.1. Classification (NCBI taxonomy): domain Eukaryota; kingdom Metazoa; phylum Arthropoda; class Insecta; order Hemiptera; family Aphididae; genus Stegophylla; species Stegophylla sp. TES_Ste_2020. The sequence goes on along the minus strand of JAIPRM010001085.1, from coordinate 17,379 downwards.
TTAGATTTAAATTTCAATCTTCAATTAAAAAAATAAATCAAAATCTTCAATGAAATACGCTTCCCGTTTTTTTTTCTAAGATTTTTTCATCCATTGTTTTAGCTGTTACTACCTATATGGATCATCATAGCATTTAACAAATATAATAATTATTTTTTTTTTAATATTATTTAGAAAAATAAAAATATGAGTAAACATGTTTTTCTATGTGAGATTTCCTTAGTTTTTCAAAAAAAAATCTGTATGTTATATTACATGCAGAAAATTGCGTTTTACTTAAAATAATCTCTTTTATCGCCTTGCGCATAGATTGATATTTTTTTCGGATCGCTGAGAAAATTTTTCTAAATATATCTGATATTCTCGTTGGGTTCTCGGTAAAAATGACCAAAATCAATAAAAAAATATTAAAAAACTACCATTTTCATAATACTCAAAATTTTAAATTATTAATTTTTTTGCATTTTGATTAATTCTGGTCATTTTTACAACCCAATGTGAATTTCAAATATATTCAGTAAAATTTTGTCAGCCTTCCCAAGAAAATTCTGAAAAAAATAAAAAATAAACATATGCGCAATGCCATAAGAACATTTTTTATTAAAGTAAACTCAATTTTCTGTATTTAATTCAACTTCTAGAAAAAGTATATATATTTTTTTAAAGCTGAGGGACATTCACATAGAAAACCATTTTCACTTATGTTTTTGTTTTCTTAAAAATTACTGAACAAATTTATAAAAAGAAAAATTATAAGCACATTGAAATGCTCCATATAATAACAGCTAAAATATTTAATGAAACATTAATATCTGTCATATTTTCAAAAAATTCTGAAAATGGGTTATCCTATATACATATATATATATAGTATCACTTCTAAAAAAAATAATAATGAAAATCCATCCTTTATTTAAGACAAATTTCCGCCCTAAATTACCCATGCGAATGACTGCTTTCAAACTGTTTAACTAATTTATTTTGGTAATATTTTTCTACATTGTACCCATTTGAAGTACCTATTTTTTCATCATATTTTACTAATTGAATGTGAATCTGATGCAGAAAGTTTTAATTTTTAAATTTATTTTTTGTTAGATTTTTTGTACAAGCATCAAATAGTTACAGTAGACGCGCTAAACAGTGATTAACAAATAAAAGTTTAAAACAAACTATCATAGATCTTTTTTTTTTTCAGTACAGAATTTCTGTTGCATATCAGATAAATCATATGGAATCACTACGATGACATCTTACTAAATAAATGGCTAAAAATTACGTTGCCCACACGCGCGTGGTGACTTCTGTACGTATACCTACTATGTAAAAATTTATTTTTATTTCGCGGCAATGAAACACGAAAATCCCAATAAAATAACGCATACTTATTACGTAAAAATTTTAATTCGGATTAAACTCTAACTTCTTTGTGTTGTTTTTTTTTTTTACTGAGATATATCGCAAATGTTTTTTTTTTTTTTTTATTTATTTATTTAAATATGTTTTATCATGAGTTAAAATATAATGAATTTTGTAATTTTCCGAAAAAAACGAGTTTTAAAATTTCAAGTAAAACATTTAAATTTCTATTTGCATCTCAGTGAATTTAAATATATTCACAATATTAATATTACAACATTTCAAGCATGCATGTTTGACATGATTTTAGATTTAAATTTAGTAAAATATACATCTTCTCCAATTCTTCTGATTAAAATATTCAAATTTCAACGTACTTACAACACATTTTCATAATATGAATTATTAATTTATAATTTGCATGAATTGTAAATACCTAGTATTTTCTTTTTGATTTTTTATGAACATGTAATTTAGTGTGTTATTTGGCACATGTAGTAGGTACTGTTAATGTCATCGTTCATTAATTAAAATTTTTCATATATATTAATTTTTTCATCCTAATCCTATTTATAATAGCCTAATACAGAAGTTCCCAAACTTTTTACGGTACGGCCAATTTTTTTAAAATTTTGAATAACAATAATCAAATGTTCTTTTTCCTCCTTTTTGCTTGTTTAAAAAACGAAAATAAAAAAGATACAGAATAAAAAACAGTATTTCATACGTACATTTTTTTCAAAAGGTTTTCATAAATTTATTTATTTATTTATCTATTCAAAATAAATTTGTAAAAATTATTAAATATTATATCAGTAACTACATAAATAAATATTGTGAAAAAAAATCTACATAAATATTGTTAATTATTGCAACATATTACTTGTTTCACAAAGAATGAATTTTAATTTAAAAAAATAAATAAATAATAAATATTTATACATACTTATATAAATTTAACGCGACCCACCAAAAATGCAATGGTTCCCCATTTTTGGGTCGCAACACATAGTTCGGGCCTCTGGTCTAATATGTATAAATATCAGAATATAATATAGTGACAGTAAAATTAGCGTAGCAAATGTAATGATCTTTAAAAATCTATACTGTCAATAAAAACCTATAAGTTTTTAAATATTTTATTTTACTATTTTAGATTCTGAACGAAGTGAAGAAGCTTATGATTTTACAATGATGTTTATTTTTTATTTTTTTTCTTCTCTTTCTGGAAACACTTTTTCGTATAGAAATACTGGACCAAAAGTTTCGATCAATATCTCTAAAGAACTGGAATCATACCCAGATGGTACTTTAGTCAGGTCATTTTTCCAATTTCTCAATACTTTTTCCAAGCGCGGTGAAAATATATCGAAAAATTAACGAAAAACGGCAAAATTTGCAGTTACCGGTATTTTCGTAAAATTGAAAATTTATTTTTACCATAACTTCTACAATAATGGAGCTAGAAACATAAAATTTTCACCAACTACTAAAAACGGTGAAAAGAAAATTTTTTAACAATATCAAAATGATTTCATCAATTTTAAGTTAAGTACGGCATTTTGAAAATTTCGGAAATATCTCACTTTTT
>JAIPRM010001085.1:0-14329 GCA_025469315.1 Stegophylla sp. TES_Ste_2020 | reverse complement strand
AAAAATTGAAGAATTGAGAAATTCAAAAAATGACCTCTCTAAAGTACAATCTAGAGGCAAATTTGGTTTCAAAAAGTTATTGATCGAAACTTTTGGACAAGTATTTCTATACGAAAAGTTGTACACAGAAAAAAAAATAATAAACATCATTGTAAAAACACTAGCTTTCTCACTTCATTCAGAATCTAAAAATCACTTCAAAATAATATCGTTCCACGTATAAAATAAATTTTCGAATTTTTAAGCGTCCAGGCTTGTGTAAGTACTGCGTGTGTCGAGTTATCATTATTATATACTGTGATAAACCAGTTTCATTTTTTATGGGACGCAATATCATTATTTTCTAGTTACAAATGGCGCATCCTTCAAGTCGTTGCCAACACACATAATATACGTATAATGTGTACGGCCGACGACGGTGTGTGTAGAAGCTGGATAATATTTTCGTCCGTACACATGGTATCACATATGGGTTACAAAAACGCTTAACGAGCTAGAAATAAAATTGATTATACATTTTTTCTTCCCAAAACGGAAAAGCCTTTATTCAATATACGCGTTGCTACGCGAGAGGGAAAATAAAAAGTCTTCGTAGGGGGGCGAGCAATAGCACATTTTACACTCCACGGATGTAATTTAATACGAATGGATACTGTGTAATAAAATAAAATGTACCAGTACGTTACATTAAATGTAGTACCAGTATGTGAGCATATTACATGTTTGCGAAAATACATAATATGTTTCATGTGTGGGAAAAATAAAATTGTACTTACAACGGTTTTGTAATAAAATAGTTTAATAGGTTGCGCGCTGGAGTAGAAAATCACAACAAATTAAACATATAATTTGAAATAAGTGTGCAAAAATAATGTAAATCCACTTTTGCATTATTAGTATATCAGTTTTAAAAACGAGTACAATAGATATCATCTAGCTGTATATTAATAACATAATATTATTTAAATATTAAATTGGGTAATTAAAATTTCTACTTGAATGATATTTATGAAAAAAAATAAATAAATTTTATTCCTAGTTCTATACTTTCTGTTCAACGTTCGTTCTGTTATGACTTTGAAGTTTAAATGCAAAATATATTGTATGTTTATTTTTAATCAATCTGTATTATAATAAGTTTAGTAAATGTCATAATATTTCATTAAACACGATTTCTCTTTCTCGTGTATCCTGTAGATACTAAAATATAATATTAATCCACTCCTCCACCAAAAATCTTTCCCATCAACGTTTACAACTTTATTTTATTTTTTTTTTTTTATTATTATTGATTAGAGCCTTAACGACTAAGGTTATTGGCTTACAGTGTTTACCATGTTAATATTACATTATACATTATATAAAATTTCGAAATATAACAATGTGTGTGGCTTAAATAAGTAATTAGGTACAAACAAAAGAAAGCAGAATATAATAAAAATAGAAACAGAATTAGATAAGATTGGTAATTTTTAAGAAGTTATGATTTTGTTGGATATAATTTTATTATACAGTGCCCATGTAAAGCTAATAATTATTAAGGGCTATTGTCTCATAGTCACTTATTCCAAATTTGTTAACTTATGTAAAACATGTAATAGATAATAGATATTTATTTAATTTATATTAAACATTTCCAACAATCATTTATGAAATATAGTCGAATCAAATTTTCAAGATAAGGGAAAATATTAAAAACAAATTTCAGTCACAAAATGTCAGTAAATTGTTATAAACATATCTCGCCCAACACTGAGTGACATAATAAATACGTAATCAACAGTGAACAGGTAGACAAGATTTTTTTATATTCACCTTTTTGTACGAAATGATAAAATAGTTTACATTATAACAGACTATAAAACGTTTTTCCCAAATATACATAATAAAATATGTCGTCTACCTATAGATACAGAGGGCTGTTGTAGCCAACTGTTAACAAGCATATATATATATTAGTTTCCATATAAACAATTTCACAAAATTATTTACCAGTATACAGTACTTCAGTTACTATGGTGCATTCTTTGTTTTCACTGAGAACACTTAAAAATATATTATTTTGACAATAGGCTTTCTACTTTATAGTTTAAATTATAAAGTCTTCAACTGGATTAATGTCAAGTGTATAGTATAACACTATAAATAGTACAATAAAACTAAGTCAGGTACAACTAATATATTTTTATCATATTATTATATACTCGATATTTATTAATGTCAGTAACGTATTAATAAATGCAATCAATTATGGTTTTATAAAATGTATTATAAATTATAACTATAAATAATAATTCATTGCACTCATTACAGTTTAAAGGATTTTGTTAAACTGCAAAGAAAATTTACTCTAAGAAGTTTTGCCAAGTACAGGCTAAAACCAATTCACCAAAAAAATTTTACACAGAACTTTTCACAAGAGAACACAAGTAATATATGAATAATCTTATGTCAACAAAATTATTATTAAGTAAATATCTATGTTTTAACATTACTGCATAATACAATAATTTATTTAGTGTTTAAATCGATTTTGAAAAGAAACTTACATAAACCGGTCAATCGACTTAATTTACCAACAACAATTATTGAAAGTATGAACATAACTGGATTTTTTAAAGACGTACTTCATAAATTCAAGAGTAATACAGTTAATACAGTAAATCCACCGGTAGTTTCTATTCTCAGACAACCGAGATTCGCGAAGGAATTCATCAAACTTTCATCGGTGCGTTATAGACCTACAAAGATATACACAAAACACTGTCCAGATGATGATCGACCTGTGTGCGACCGATCAAAATGTCAAATTTCATACTCACGGACTCATTACCCCAATGATAAATGTCGTTAACAGTCTCGACTTGACACACCAATGGCATCTGAAGATTTCGAGTAATTTCAACTATAATATGGTTTCTCGTTATTAAAACAATATAAACGCTTAATATAATTCTATAAACTTTATAATTTATAATAAATAGATATTGAGATATTTTGATAAGTGCTTATTAAAAACAAACCAATAAAGCTTCAAAAAATGAAAAGAACTATGAATGTTTCTCAATGAATTTTTGTTCTGGACTTTTTTTTTGGTATCTATAATATTATCAACGTAGTAGTCTTCCTTCTGGAGTTAGTTATCAGTGACGTTTCCTGGGTATTTAAATTAGGTGTTGAAAACGTCTACTGAAGACATCTATCTTATCGAACACCGAGTCAATACACGTTAAAATAAAAATGTCACCTTTAGAGCCTGCTAAGTATACCACGAAACGCTTGATTCTTATCACGTCATGTTATTTACTTTGACACAAAGTGAAGCGTTGAAAAACACTTTAAAAACTCGAAATTCCAATGTTTTTTTTAGTTTTCGTAAAATGTAAACATTAATATACATAAAATGCCTTGCATATATATATATATATATTTTATTATAAAATACAATATGTTGCCTTGCAATATATTATACTCCGATATCTACTAAGAATAAAATATTCATTAGATACCTACATATAATAATCTATGTATTATATATTTATTATTTACTGGCTGACCCGGCATACGTTGTTTTGCCTACAAATCAATTTTAATTTTGGTGCAAATAAGATAATATACATTATAATTATGTACTGACTACCACCTGTCGTGGTGCTAATTACGAATAGATTTAAAATATTTGGTTTAAATTACAAATCTAGCATCTTTCATTTATTTCGACTCAATTGTTTTGCAAATTACATACACCACATATAGATTTACCATCAATTAATACCTAATAATATAATATTTTAAGTAAAGAACAAGCCAACACTAAAGATTAAATAATTATTCATATTTAAAAGAGTATAGACTGTAGAGGGACCATATTTTAAAAATTATAAAACAGGACACAAAAATAGTTCAGCAATATCAACTCGGAAACATCACGAGAATATGCAGCTTTTTAACTAAATAATTTAAAACAAATGTGCTCAGATATTTAATTTTTTACGTATGAACAGAATATGATTTTAAAATTTTGATTACACAATGTTTTTATTGCATCTCAATATTTTCTGAAACCAATAGGTATTTATTTCAAAGGCTTAAATGGGAAACTATACAATTCGTTCCTGTAAGAAAACAAATATTTTTTTTGAAAACCCTTGACATGTGTATAAAATTGCGGAGAAAAAAGTGTATTCTTTATTCTTATGAGAAAATGTGAGATATTTACTCTAATGATTTTCATCACGAAAAATTTCAATTTCTTATAAATATTTAAAATCCAAATTTTAGTAATTCAATATATAGGTTTCTTATGTGTACATTCTTTACATACTCATTCTGTTAAATTTAATCAGTCGGAAATGCTATAAATTATTTTATTAGTTCTTGATAAACTACAATAAATTATAGAACGCTGGATTTTACAACAAAGGTTTGAAAACATGTAAGTCAATTTTTCAATATTATACATAGTGTTCGAAAAACGAGAAGGTCAGTTATAGAGAAAATAGTGAAAATTACAAAATAATTTAAGTTAAATGTAATATTAAAATATTAGTATAATTTAAATTGATGATTTTCAAAATAAAACCAAAAATAATAATATAGATTTTAAAAATAACAAGACAAATGGCGTCCTGTAAGAAATTTCTCCGGACTATAAGACCGAGAAACGAATTAACGGATAATCCTGTGTAAAACAGGGCGTATGATAACCCTAGTATAAAGTGCAAAGCTGATTTCACTTTTTACATTTTAGTTGTAAATGTATGATTCCATATTAATAGCTTATTTTTTCTGTTAAGACTTAACAGAATCTTGTTTAATCAAGCGATAATTAAATGATCACCAATGGTACACTTGAAAATTATTAGGTGACACAACAGATTTTCTGTATAAATTTCGAAGCAAATATGTGTAATAAAATAATGTAATATCAATTAATAATAAATGTAGTAGCAAACATAGTTTATTGCATGTGTAACTTATAACTTGGTTAGCAGTTGTAAAAGGTGAGCTAAGAATATTATAACAAAAATCACTCCTCAAACAATCAAAAACAATGTTTATTCACTCAATTGTATTAATTAAATAAACTAGATAGATTTCTATTGAAGAAACAACAATAAATATTAAACAAATTAACGAACGCATGTTGATTTCGAACGTGTAGGTTAAAACATAAGTTTTTAATAACGTGTCGATTTCAAACAATTATTCCTATGACTAGCTTGACTCGTATTCGTTCATTATTTACACGATATATTATGAATAATCGTAAAACGAAAAGTTAAAAGTACATGGCACATTTAGATACTAACCCGACTGTTTCTCAAAAAAAAAAAAAAACATGCGATATATGAATTTTCGGAATATTATTGAATATAAATAAGTTAAAATGTATTATAATATGATATTGGTGTAAAGATTAAAATTTTTAAAATTACCTGCCTTGTGAAAAAATATGTTCTCTATTTCTTAAAAATAAACGTTCGTAGAATTAAACATTACCATAAATTCCTACTTTGTATTTTATATAAGCCTAACCTATAAATACTTTAATAATAATATAAATTAATCTTAAATATATTTTTATACATGCACATTGCGCATATTTTTACTTCTTAAGTGTTTAATAAAATCTACAGTTGATAAGAAATGTATTCTATATTATTAACGATATACAAATATCTCTTGTTTTGAAATTTACTTTATACATAATATATTAAACACTTAAGTATATAATATATTATGTGCAAATATTATATTCTTAATAAATTAAATAAATAAAACATTTAAAACATAATGTGTACATTTGCAGTAGGTATAAATATTAATTATATTATAATATGTCCTAAAGGCTAGGTGACTTAGAACGTAAGACTAGATAAATATTATACATTAATTCCTATATGATAATAAAGCTAAAATACAGGTAAAATGTAATTGTGTAAATTGTTAATAATTGGTTAATGTGATCACACGTAAGACATGTATATTATAATATATTATATTATGTTATAATATATAAATATTGATGCACTGGTTCAAACAATAAATAATCTAACAATAATAATAGATTGCAATATTCTTTCAATTTATTAATAGAATTGATGTTGGTAATATTATTTGATAAAATCATTGGGTATTTATTTACTTCAAATGTAAATTCCTCAGGAAATATTGCCAAGTCTAGTGGATTAATATCCAGCCAATTCAGCGAAAGTGGAATCCATTTCGTCAGCCAAAGACTTGTATCTGTCTTTGTTAAGGCCAAGTTCATCTAAAAAAATGATGAAATTTAAGTGTTACAATTTACGTACATATTTGTTTTTAAATAAATATAGTAAGTAAAATAAGATAAAAAAAAAAACCCGGATTCGACCACATTCCTACATTTATACATAACATTGGTCAAAACTCAAATTTTTAAATTTTAAATATATACGTATATATTATATATTAATGTATTAATGAACATTGAAATTAATAAGCGAATTATTTATTTCAGCAAAGTATTAACATATTTTCGAAGTTGACTTCAATTTAAAAAAGTGTGTACTTTGCTCGTCGGGATGTTCTTCGCACGTTGGGTGGGATTCTCTTGACGTGTGTATTGAATATTAAAGAAACGATAAATTATTTCTTCAATAAAACGATTCTGAACGAAAGAAGTTAATAATAAAAAAAAAAAAAAAAATACAAAATATTCGAACTGCCACCGGGTCAGAATTGAACCCAGGCACAATAATAATAATAGTATAATAACCGAAAATATTTAATTTTTAAAATAGAATAAAATAATGAGAAAACTATTGATGCGTGTAGATTTTATTTCACATCATTGTATTTAGCGTCAAAAAATTTCTAAAATGACGAAAAAACATTACCTACCAACCATTTGGGTGTTAATTAGAAATATTATAAGAATTTGTCCGTACTTTCTCCGATTTTTTTTTTCAATCAAACCCTTGTAAAATGTTTAATTATTCGTCCATAAGAAATTTTATTGCACCAAAGTATTCACAATGAAATTCTCTATCTAAGCACCAAATTTTAAAACAATAGGTTAGGCCAATTTTCTTTTATGTACTTTAAAGTGCGTAATTTTAGGTAAAACTAACGAATTTCGTCGAAATCCTAACTTCAAATGGGTATAAAAAAAAAAGTTAACTTACGATTTTCGATATTTTTTCGGATGAATTAGACATATAAGTCAGTAAGATCATATTAAATTTTCAAGTCTTAATATCAAAAAACCAAAAATTGTATTACAAATAAACTATAAAATAATGAGAAATTTCCGAAATTTTCAAAATGCTGTGTTTGACTCAAAATTGATCGAATATTTTTGAAATTTTTATGAAATATTTTCGTGACTATTTTTAGTAGTTGGTGAAAGTTTCAAGACCCTAGCTCCATTATTTTAGAAGTTATGTTAAAAAGTAATTTTACGGAAATTCCGGTAATTACATATTTTGCCGTTTTTTGTCAATTTTTCGACAGATTTTCTCCGTTTTTGGAAAAATTATTGAGAAATTGAAAAAATGACTCTTTAAAGTACTATCTGGAAATGATTCCGGTTCTATAGAGATACTGATCGAAACTTTTGAACTAGTATTTCTATACGAAAAAGTGTTTTCAGAATGAGGAAATAAAAATAAAAAAATAAACATCATTGCAAAATCATGAGCTTCTTCACTTCGTTCAGAATCTAAAAATATACAAATTTAATTCAGATAACTTTATAAGTAGTTCACATACATGCTGACTCCAATAACAATAATTTAAATTAATTTGAAAAAAAATATAGATTACATAAAAATCTAAATTTTGAATCATGTTTCAATGTTCATTTTAATAAAACTAATGTTGTACCTGAAAATTATAGAAGCGAATTTGTACAGCAACAACTGGAGACAAAACATATTAAAACGACAAAAAAGCAAATTGAACAAAAAAAATTTAAAAAGCATTATTTATACAAAAATCTACATTGGTTTATGACAAAACTCGAACATAAAAAAAACAAGAAAAAAACAAGTGAAGGCTATGCATAATTTGTATTTGGTTAGTAGCCAGTGAGTTCAGCAAATGTCGAATCCAAGTCATCCGTGATTTCTTTGGATTTTTCTTTCTCTTTGAAAAGATCATCTGAAAAACAACACATTTTTGTACAAAACAAACGTAAACCATACATTAGTAAACAAAGCCCCGATCGTCAAAATGTTAAATTATTAATAATAATGATAATAAAGCATATTAAGTATATATCTACACATACTTTACTGTGCTAAACTAAAAAATATATTAATAATATGAACATTATTTGTATAACATTATTTTTGACATCAAATCGCAAGACCTTACCTTCAAGTCTGTCAACTTCTTTCTGCAATTTCTTAACAGTCTTCTCGGCAAATTCAGCACGAGCTTCAGCCTATTAAAGTAACGAGTATTTTTCAAAAAATAGTATATATTTCGTTTTTTTAGTTTTATAATTAAATTACACAAGTATAACAAATATTGTAAGAACTTTAATTCTTACCTCCTTTAATTTTACAGTGAGTTGTTTGATCTGATGCTTGTACTCTTCCACTCTTTGATTGGCCTAAACACATAATTATTAATTTTAAAATAATATCATAATTTTGTTACCATAATTACCTTTTCTTCAGAAACTTCCAATGATTTCAAGCTGTTTCCTACAACTTTCAATTCTTCTTCCAGCTCCATAATTTTTCTATGAAACCAAGTTTCGATAGTAACTATTATTGTTAACCATACTGATTAAAGTTTTACTTACGAATCACCAGATTTTACTCGATCCTCAGCTACTTCAAGTTCGTCTTCAACAAAGGCCAGTTTCCTCGATACCTTGAATATTATAATTTTAAAAATATTTTACTCGATTAATATTATCATTTATTTACTTCGTCAGATTTTCCATCGGCATCTTCAGCTAAGAGACGGGCTTCCTTCAATTGGTTAGTCAACTGATCCATACGTTCTTCGTCTTGTTGGCTACGGTTTTCGAGTACTTTGCACATACTGAAAAGCATAAATATAATTTATGTTTATAATAAACATGTAACTAATTAATAAATTTAAAACCGAAATTGGCTAAAACACGAGACCGTAATTTCGTGGTCCCAGTAGAATTAAATTTAACCACATATGATAAAAAAATAATATTAAGTATACGTATACCTCACACCAAATGGCCACTTTAATACTTTTATAAGTCAATTAAACTGTACAAAATTTACCGTTGAGATTCATCGGCTGCCTGAGAAGCTTCGGCCAACTTTGACAAAGCAGCTGCCGATCTTTCTTCGGATCTTTCAAGGTCTTCTTCAATCATCTGGACTTTTCTGTTCAAAGCAGCCACTTCACTTTCAGCCTGAAAACCAATTCATATTTCAAAATTCTAAATTTTCATCAACAAGGTATTTTGTTTACTTACCGCAGTAAGTGCCTTCTCTCTCTCTTCCAACTGTTTAATGGCCTCTTCTAACTTGTTCTTGTTAGTCACCAGGTCACTATCTACCTGAGTCAATTTCTTCTGGCAATCCCTTACGTCTTCATTTACCTAATTGAAAACAATTGTTTCTATACTTTACATATTCACTTCGGATAATTATATGATCACTGGTGAATACTTTGTCCGCGCGAAGGTTCGCATCCTTGGCCTGGCCTTCACAAGTGTCAGCCTTGTCCATAGCGGTGTCCTTCTCCATTTTCATGGCCTGCATCTTCTTCTTAATTGCGTCCATCTTGAAAGTTTTTTTCTGTCCCTTCCTTTAATATAAAATAAAATAAATCATTAAAAATCTATTTATTTATAAAATATTCTAGATTCTAGAACGAAGATCATTATTATTAAATGTATGTAAATTAACTTAAATTGATGACTATCTTAAACCATACAGTTATAATATAGGTACACTACAATAATGTTGATATTTATGATTCATGACATTTCAAACACTGCTTAAATAACTCAAGATATAGATTTTTTTAAAGTAATTTTTAATTTAAAATAGATTGTTTATCAATGGCATCCAAATAGTGTATATATAATATATATATATATAGTCACACCTACATTATACGTGTGACTGTATGAGGTATATTTATATGTATTATAATACATATAAATATATAATACATATAGATTGTTTATCAATGGCATCCAAATAGTGTATAGGTATATATATATATAGTCACACCTACATTGTACGTGTGACTGTATGAGGTATATTTATATGTATTATAGATTATAAGGGACCCACCCTTGATTCATTTTTACTAAACTAAAAATCCAATAACAAATTATACATCTATTTTAATCTATTATAAGTAGACAATATGAAAATTATTATAGTTCTTAATAAATTGTTCAAGTCAATAAATTATTGTTATGAAAGTTTTAAATTCTAAGCATAACGAAGAATGTGTTGATTGGTATTACAATAATTATTATGTGATTTTTTTTTATTATTTTCTGAGTTAATAATAATAACATTTTATTCTTAACGCTATTAAATAAATAATACCGACATAAATTTAAAAAAAGTAATTTTATATTGGGTAAGTAGTTGCGTATTTAGCTTTTTGGCACCCGTAGATTAAGTTAATTTGGCGCAACCCCACCCCGTCACCCACGTTATTAAGTAACCAACAATAAATTGGTCTAAGCCTTTCTTTTAAATATGTACACATATTAATCAAATTTGATATTAAATTTTCAAAATAAACATAATACTAAGTCAAAAAGAAAACAAGTTATCATTGTCAGATAAGTTGGCATTTTCAGTAATGTTCACAAACTATTGCTTCCCCCCCTCTACTTATTTACGAGTACAATACATTTAGTTTTTTTTTAGTTTTTTCTAATTATGATGTATCAGAATGTAAATTTATAATCAAATTAATTTTAAAAATATTCATATTTTCTACACATCATATTTTTTTCATATTTAGTGTTTATTTATGCATATTTTTGACGTTTTAATCATTAAACTTTCGATTTTTGATGTGCATATTTTGCCATTTTTACTTCCTATAACGTGTCTACCTAACTGAACTTAACGTCCTAGTGATTATATTATAACAAATATTCAAGTAGTTTCGAATTTCAATATTAAATCGTAATAAATAACACAATTATCAGATATATCCTTTTATAATTGTATTTTTTTCAATAAGATTATTATTTATATATATTATACAGAATTTATTAAAATTAATTTACCTAAAAATTCTTAATTTTCAAAAAAAGCCACCCTAGGCTTCAGTCTACTTAGACTACCACTAAATACACCACTGTGAGTAAAAGTAATATATCCCCCACACTAGTAGTATAAACTTCATACTTATTTATATTTAATACATAGGTAATATTAACAAAAAAAAAAAAGCATTAACGGAGAAATAACCAGAAACTTTTCAAATTATTGCAAATAATATAATAATAATGGGTACAACGATGTAAAATTAAATTTTCAAAAAATATATAACAAAATATATGATTTATTTTATGCCTAAATTTCAAACATAAAAATTTTTTAATTTAATCAAAGTTTACTAATTTTAGTCGGTTACTAAAACCTTAAATAGATAATTGGAAAAAAATGTATTACAGGTATGGAATATTAACATTAAACGTATTTAACTAGACAAGTATTAATTAATTATTATTAATATTATAATATATAATATATAACTGCTATAATTCAGTAAAGTGCTAAATCCTGTAATACATTTGTACCTACCTAAACTAATTTTGCTTAAAATATTTCACAACGATTTGTGAACTATAATGAACAGGAGTTATAACTATGAAAAAAAAAAAAAAATGAGTGTGTTTATTCATCTAAATTTATTTTCAAAATGTTTTTGATGTTAACTAAGATGTAAGGTTGAATTTAAGTATCAACAATCAATAATTCATTATTACAAACTGCTAGATGTAGCTATTTATAATCTATTACTATGATTTATGCTCGTAAAAAAAGGTGTTAAATTCATTAAAAAAAAACATTATATTAAATTGTTTAAAGTATGAGTGTAACATAAACAATGTAAGTGTAAACAAGAGTATTCGTTAAGTTATTCTAAAGAAATATTTTAAATAAAAATATGTTAAATATTTTCAATAATAACTTTAATTAAAACATATTAAGTAAAAGGCTGTCCCAAAGGTATTTTAGAAAGGTGGTCCATTTATTCCCTTCTTCTTCTCTTTTATGCTATTATCTATTTTGAAAGAAAAATAGGCTTCCGTGGGATTGGACAAAAATAGCAAAGTTGCTAATGCCGATGTATAAAATAAAAAAAAAAAATAATAGTCTGGTACCCGCCATTTACAGTGAGTAAACCGATACCACCGCGCAGCACCACACAGCGGACGTTTAAAAATAGTCATATGCCGCCGTTGCGGTATGCACTCAACCGACCCAAATTCCAACCAAACACCTCACCACCCCCACTGGTAGATAAATTTGTACGAGCTAAATTTGTTTTAATTTTAATAACACAATTATAATTAAAATGTAAATCATATTCATATATTGATTCATGAAGATAATAGTATAATAATTATTATTAGTGTAAAAAAAGTATATACATTACTATTACATTATTTATGGTACCTAGGTCAAACGCAATTTTTAAATGAAATAAAATTAAGAAAAAACACAGTCAATAATCTTATATTATTAGCTGAAATATATTTAAGCGAACTCATTAACTTTAAAACCCATTTAAACTGAATAATTCAAATAGTTCAAAATGTAACTAATATCAATAAAGTTATGTGTATCGTATCGAGTTACGGTATTTATGGATAAAAATGATGTCAACGCCAAATATTAAATATAGAAATATTCAAGAACTTTGCGTAGTTTTGCACAAACCCACGCTTTGTGACGAAATTAAACTTCGCTCGAGTTAGAGCAACCAAAAACTAGTAAATAATAAGTAAAATTACTATTTAAATTAAATAACAATTTTAAGAATAAAATAAATAATAAATAAATTAAAAAAAAACAAAATGTGTATGAAGGTTTCCCGTTAGAATTTAAAGCATAAGATATCTCAATTATTTTAAAATGAAAAACTTTAACCAATAGTTTAAAAATCAGCGCCTAATCTAGATTTAAAATTAAAAAGTAAATAAATTATACATCTAAAATATTTTTAATAATTTAAATAAGTATTTAGGTTTTGTTTTCAAACATATATCCTGCAATAAAAATGATTTAATTTGTAAAGAAATAAGGAAAGCTACGTAACATATTTTACAATAAAAATTGATTATTTTCAATACATTTTACAATGTTATGCATTTAGTATAGTCATATATCAATTTATAACTGTCACATGAATGCTTTCTTTTCAAAAATAAAGACACAATTTTAATATATATTTACATTAATATTATGTAAATGATTTAAAGTAAAATAAAAATCATATAATTACCTCCGAATAAAATCAACTAAATCTGAAAGGCACCACTGACAGTGATAGCAGCTGATCCTGGACTGTTGTTGATCTATATGTGTAATTCCAAATCTGTACTACGTTCCCTTCCTAAATACGCCCCACCATGAAATTTTTTGAGTGGTGGGGATTCTAAAGAAATAAGAATGTAATGACTAACTAGGAGAGACCTTTAGTAAAGTGATCCATGAAACCAGTGAGCTTTATATAGCAGCATAATTGGGGTAAAAACTAAAAAGAATACAAATCCTTGGGGTCAACTTTAAATACCAAAATAATGTAAAATACACCAAGACTTAATTTATAGTTTTAACTCTTGATTTTATTTCTTTGATGTATAAGTTGCATTGATTCAATAATATTATTTTTATTATTTTGAACGACATGTTAATTAATAAAAATAAGATGAACAATATTCTCGTAAATCTAATTTCAATCATTTTACATTAATTAAACGTTTAAATATGTAAATTAGTTAATAAGGTTAACAATTTTTTAAGCAATTAAATTGAAATAAATTGCACTACTTATTTATTCAAGTATAAAATAATACATAACCAAATAAATAAATTTTAATTTATTATCAATATATTATAAATAATATATAATTATAATAACCTATTTCATGAGTTTATTCAACAAAGCATTAATTTTTACAGCACCTAACTTAAGCTAACTCCTTTCCGAATTTCACCCCAACACACCGGTTTTTAAATATAAATCTACAGGTTTTGGGTCGAGTGAATTTATTCTCCAGGTCGTTGTAAAATTAGTAATTTATGTAGTTTCATCTCAAAAAAATTATGGTATTCGGTTTATCGGACCTCCCTAC
>JAIPRM010001084.1:0-34674 GCA_025469315.1 Stegophylla sp. TES_Ste_2020 | reverse complement strand
CCGAGAAGCGAAGAATATCCGTGGTGCGAAGTATGTTCGGCTTTCTAGTCTTTACTTTACTTTTTACAATTAAAATTTTTAGTTTCTACTGCGAACGCGGCTCCTTTGATAATAACTGACGACGCCCTTGGAAGCCGTGACGCACAGGTTGAAAACCACTGGTGTAGGGAATAAAATATATTGTAATTTAATTAAACTTACCTAGCAGCCATTCGGTTTTTGTATTTTCTGCGCATTGCAGGCACTGGGTCTGCTTTACTTTGTTTTGACCATTCTTCTTCGTCTTCGTAAGCGTCATAAAAGTCGTCTTCAGAAGAAGAATATGAAACATCTGGAATATCTAAGGTCGAAAAAAATTATTTTAAAATAATTTCGTAAAAAGTTATGTTGATGCTTAAATTATTAGTTAATTCATGAAATCACAAAATCTATAAATTTCTATTACTAATTATTACCATTATCCATAGGTTGAGAATCTCTTCTAGGAAGTTCTTCACATTCTGCTCCATATTCTATGCTCCCTGAGTCTCCTGAATATTTTTCAAAAGAAATATAGTTTTCATAAACTAAGATTACAGATAATGCAATTATTAAAAAACTACCTTCTAAACTAGGAAAATCATAATCCGTAGATACAGATGTGGTTCTACATGATCCATTAACAGGGAATGCAGTATTCTAAAAAAAAAAAAAAATGAATAATTTGAAACATACCTAATTGCTATCAAATATATTTTGTAATTAATTTATTTTCCAGTTTATTAAAATTAATTACCTTAGCTATTTGTAACATCACAATTGAATGCTTTACTTGGTCCATTAGTTTCTAAAGAAAAAAATAATAACAAACAGAATTCATAAAAACTAAGGCTTTGACATAAAAATTCTAGGAGAAATATTAATATTTGAAAATGTAATTTTCAAATTTAAAGTATTATTATTCATAATATTTTTTGGTACTTTTATATTACACATTTTATCAAAAATTCAAATTAACTAGTATTAGTTACATTCACATGACATTGAGTGATAACTAGCAGAGTAATTCGAGAAATAATAGGAGGAGCAACATTTATCTATCCTACAATAATAGATTTTTAATAAGTTAAAAAAAAAAGGAACTAAACTATGTATAAAATATAAAAAATATTGTTCTATTTCACTATTTATAACATAAATATATTAATTAGGCTGAGAAAATAAATTATAAGAATTAAATATTTCAATGAAAATTTTCTGTTTTCTTTAACATCATTTTGGAATCTCTTACGCTCCACAATAACCTAACTTATACAGCCTATAAAATCACAGGGGTGGATCCAATGGGGGTAATAGGGGTAAATACTCTATTGAGCTTATTTTATTACTATATATATATATATATATATATATATAATAGGTACTACCCTCATAGAATACATTTTAATCCTCCCCTTGAATAATTTCTGGATGGGCCACTGCAAAATTGTACAAGAAGCAATTGATGCATGTGTACATTGTTGTAGGTTAGAATTACATGAAAATTTGGTAATTTAACTCTATAATTAATTGTTGAAACTAAGTGAATACTATATAATATATAGTATTCATATATTATTAGACAAATAATTGATCTTCAAAGCTATTATTACCAGTGATATTTATATTCTTTACCCATTATGTATTTATATAAAAAAAAATCATGGTGTTTATTTATGTGTGTAGAGTAAATTAGACTATCAGGGAAAACATCATGACCCAATCTGTGCATAAACAGAAACATAAGTATAAATTGTATTATAACAACACCCTAGACTTAGAGAATAGTTGATATAAAAATTAGAAAAAATTAGTTACATTTGTTTCAGAAATAATGCATTCACAGTGTGCTTTGTCTTCCTCGCACAATGAATTCATTTTTACTTCTAAGTTCTGAAAAAAGAGAAAAAAAATAATACTACCATAATACAATATTCTTTATTGATAAAACTGGACTACAGAATTAAAATGATACAAACCTTTGTCTGTTCGATAAGAAGCTGTAAATAAGCATCGGCTTCTCCCAATTTCTTATCAAAACTCTCCAGCGTAGGTACAATGGCATCATTATTAACCTATTAAAATATAATTTTCGTTGTTATGCACTTATTTTATCAGAATATTATTCGTTTAATTGAATAAGTATTATACTAAGATAATAATTATTAAACACAAAAACTACAAGACACCTTTATTCTTACTCTTGGTCTACAAACACTTAAACACACACCCATCATTCCTATGTTTATACATTGAATATACACCATGCGCACGAACATTTAGTTTAAAAGTTCTATGGTTTACGATATAGATTTCACTTCAAACCTTCACACGGGACTAAAGGGTAAAGCAACATATTTATAAACAGACTATATGCCATTTACTTAGTTGAAAAAAATCAATAAACACTAGAGCTAAATGGTTCAAATTTCCGT
Source organism: Stegophylla sp. TES_Ste_2020 (assembly GCA_025469315.1). Taxonomy (NCBI): domain Eukaryota; kingdom Metazoa; phylum Arthropoda; class Insecta; order Hemiptera; family Aphididae; genus Stegophylla; species Stegophylla sp. TES_Ste_2020. The sequence continues at coordinate 32,221 of JAIPRM010001084.1, read as the reverse complement.
TGGAAGACTGTATACATCATAAAATAATACCGTGGCAATTAAGGTCAGAATTGGATTAGTGCAACCAGTGTTGTTACCTATAATATTATGTAGCTTTATTTTATATACACGTAATTTAATAACACACCCTCTTCAGAGAGATGATTTCTTACTGTTAGTACAACGGCTAAAGGTTTCCCTTTTATAAGTTTTATTACACTTAATGGGAATATTTTTAATTCACTGAAATAGTCGAATATTTAACATAAAAATAAATTAAATACATATTTAATGGATAACATTATGTGTATATTTTAAATGATAAATTAAATTAAATTTCCTATCAATAATTTATTTATGTGGATTTTGTATTTTAGATGATATCTCTTCTAAAGAAAACATTCAGTCATTTTTAAATTCTACAAAAAACATAAATTTTATTATTCATCAATCTACTGTTTACATTCGGCCATAAGTGATAATGTATAAATTAACATTCACTTAACCCAACGAGGTTAATAATGTAAAAATAAAAACAAAGAATGAAACTAGAAAATTTTCTCGTGAGATAATTTAGTATAATAATCAATTACATTTAAAACATGATCTAATTCAATAATAAATGAACATAAAATAAAACATTTTTATCTCGATCACACTTTTTTCGAATAGCTCAATTTTAATTTTATTATTATAATAGTTTAGAAAATTATCGAAAATCTAAGAACTCATTTATGGTCAATAAAAACATATTTTATTTCTTGAGCATAAAATTATTTTCTCGATTATTATAGCCCTCTACCCTTGAGTTGACAGTTGAAAATAGAGAAAAGCTACAATAAGTCTCCGAAAATGAAATATGTTTTCATTGACCATAAATGGGGAACTATAATAATCCGAAAAATAATTTCACGGATCGTAAAAATTCGGATAATAAATTTCTGGGTTGTAAAAGTCCGGAATGTAAAATTGCGGATCGTAATAACTTGGAAAAGAAACGTTCCTAAAACAAATTTACACGTTATATTTCATCCAATATTAACTTTCAGTTTTTAAATGCTTTAATGAATTTTGTTATTATAGCAGCTGATTTCTTATGAATGCAGAAGCGTATTTACGGGGGCATAAGGTTCAGACCCGCCACCTTGACGGGGGAAATTTCTCTTTTTTCTCTTTCAGCAAAGTTTTATATCAGAAACAGACTGGATAATCATAGGCAAAAATAAGGGGGTTGAGACTTTAGCCCCCACCCTCCGAAAAATATTCATTCAAAGCCTCCCTAGGATATTTCATAAATTACCAAAGGTGGTTAATAACATTAGGGAAAGAGGGTAAATTAAACAAATAAATATGTTAGTTCTCCAAAATGTCTGTCCTAATTTCATCAATGAGAATAATACTTTAAAGAGGGTATTTTTTTGAAATTCTCTCTATTTTTTTTTTTAAATTATGAAAAAAACTATCTCAAATTTGGGTATAAATTCTAAAAACTTTAAAATATGTAGAAAACTAAATTTGCATGAAATAGACTTTAGCAATTTGGGCGTACCTTTAAAACTAAAAGTAAAAATCTAAAGTGTACAACTACTCATATTTTTAGGCACATTTGTAAAAGTGTATCAAATATTTTTCATTGAAGTAGATAAAGAATCTGCGATGGATGAATTTGCAATATAGAATTAACAGAAAAAAATGCATAACTTCTAAAAATGTTACGGAAGCAGTCATTAGCTGTAATGAAGAAACATTCCCTGCATCTGCAGTAGTAATGTATCGTCAAGAGAATACCACCCGTCGTGCGAAGTATGTCCGGCTTTTTTAGTAATATTGATTACTTTACCAGTGACAACAGCAAGAAGTAAGATTATTTTCTAACTTAAGGCGTTTGAAAATATATTTAAGGAGTACAATTTGGTGAAAATCGATTAAATGGTTTAGTCTATTATATTCATCGCGATATAATTGTGACAACGGACAAAATACGCTAGCTTTAAAAACTCGTCGCATTAAGTTAATTTAAAAATAAAAATTTTATTGATAACAATATATAAGAGACGCAATGTACATTCCAAATTTTAATAAATTATCTAAACATTTTCTCATAAATTCGATAATAGTGTGTTTATATGATTGTAAAATAAAGTATACGTTAGGTAATTAATTTAATGAGTATGATTTCGTCAATTAATCTTAAATAACAGCCCCCTAATTATTTTTTATTAATTTTTACGTCCTTTTAGAATTTTCCCAACTTACGCTACTGGGAAGGTTGATGATACATAAATTTATAAAAATAGATTATTATTGTTTTTAATATATTAGGAAGACATTTATTACCAGACATACACACACATATTTTATCAAGTACCAAACATTATTAAATACAACCTAACCGACAATTATTACTATTGTATATTATTAATTGACGCTCCGTTCAGAATCATTTAATTGAAGAAATGATTTATCGTTTCTTTAAAATGAAATTCGCCCACCTGCAAAAGTATCTTACTCGAGGTGCGAAGCATGTCCGGTTTATTATTTTTTAAATGCATATTTTTCTTAACAGACTAATAATATTTGTATAATATGATTATTCTTAAACCTCAGTATCAACCAACCGGCGAAGTAATATTGTTCTTTGGTAACTATTTTGTGAAATCTATAAATCTATGTACTTTGTAATAATTTAAGATAGTGAATACTCGTTGACAGCCGCTGTAATGTTTATTTGTTTTAGAAGATTCTGTATAGATAATGTTATGGTTGGATACAGAATACGTGAGAAATCTAATGAGAATCCTGGAGACCAGTCAAAAATAATAGTAATAATCAGGGTTCGGAAATTGCTGCACACAAATTGTTGAAAATATGCATGTAAATATACACCTAAAATAACTGTAATATGCGCAAAAATATGCAACTAAATTTTTTTTTATATAATTTGCTATATTAAATTTTATAAGTTTAGGTTTAGGCAATTATTTTTTTAGTAATTATTTAACAATAATAATGTTAAAAATATAGTATTACTCTGTATGGTCAATTTCATTTTCTTCGTCTTCTTTTCCTACAATAAAAAAAAAAAAATTTAGTTTTTTTAAAAAATGAAAATTTATTTTACCTTTCATATAGGTAGTCAAAATAAATATAAATTGAATTTGACAGACAACAGTATTAATTTATAAATAGTTATACAGAAATAAGCAGCTATACAGAACCTACATAGAAACGATTACGTATTTCCCTAGTTGCAGTCTAGATTATATTATTACTGCCTTTAATGTATTTTTATGTTGTGCAAATGCCACGAGATATAAATTGCATTGAATGATGACTTCTTCTATGATTAGGTATATTGATCGACGACATAATATAACAATAAACGAAATAATATAATATCAACTATTCAAATAAATGAATTAAGCATAAAATGTAAATGTGCTATAAATTTATCATATATGAGTGAATACGCTATAAATTTGTCAAGTATGCGTTTTCCTAAAAAATGGCAAAATATACAAAAAAATAATTTTTGCATTTGAATCCATTGTCTTGAAATAAATTTATATTTCACTTAGATTATTCTGCAACCATTAATAAAGAATATGCAAATGCAACAAGTTTCCAACTCTAATAATAATGGTATGGAAGTAGTGGTAGCGTAATATGGTCATTTTTAGATTCTGAACGGAGCGAAAGATGCTTATGATTTTACAATGATGTTTATTTATTATTTTTTCTCTTTTGGAAACACTTTTTCGTCTAGAAATACTTATGCAAAAGTTTCAATCAAGACCTCTATAGATCCGAAATCATACACAGATGGTACTTTAAAGAGGCCATTTTTCAAATTTCTCAATACTTTTAACTTTTAAATCTGTCGAAAAATTGAAAAAAAAAATGGCAAAAAATGCTATTACCGAAATTTTCATAAAATTGAAAATTGTTTTTTAACAAAACTTTAAAAATAATGAAGCTAGAAACTTGAAACTTTCACAAACTACTAAAAATGGTCACGAGAATACTTCATTAAAATTTCAAAAACATTTGATTAATTTAGAGTTAAGTATAACATTTTAAAAATTTTTGGAAATTTCTCGTTTTTTGCTAGTTTTTATGTAATAAAATTTTTAATTCTTGATATTAAGACTTGAAAATTTAATATGACTTTACATTTTCACTCACATATATGTTTAATTGAACTAAAAAAATTTCAAAAATCGAAAAACTTTTTTCTCTATAACCGTTTGAAGTTAGAATTTTGACGAAATTCGTCAGTTTTACCTAAAATTACACACTTTAATGTAGATTAAAGAAAATTGGATCAACCAATTTTTTTGAAACTTAGTACATAGGTGAATAATTTCATTGTGAATATTTTGGTTCAATAAAATTTCTTACGGAAGAATAATTAAACATTTTAAAAGGGTTTGATTAAAAAAAATCTGAGAAAGTACGGACAAATTTTATGATGAATTTCTAATTAACACCCTAAAAGTTTGGTAGGTAAGGTTTTTTCGTCATCTAATGTATTTTTCGACTTAGAATATGATGATGTGAATTAAAATCCAAGAGCATGAATAGTTTTCTAATTATTCTATTTTGAAAATTCAATATTTTCGGTTATTTTATTAAATACGTAATATTTCAACAGTTATCAAGGCTGTTCTTGTGGCGTTAAATTTGAATGCAACGGTACCCGGGTTCAAATTTTACCCAGTAAATTAAATATTTTCACTTTTTTCAACCGTAAATGATAATAATTCTAAGTGACGATAATTAGAGCCTCTTCATTTATTTTAGTATGACAATTTATATTTTATTGTAATTCGAAATTATTTATGGAATATTCATTAGGTGAAGGGGAATACATGAAAAATTAATTTTCGTTTTACTTTAATGATGTATGCGTGTCACAAAATTATATTTAGTTCAACATTTAAGTTTAATGTGTATACATCAGTATAATATGTAAGATCAGTGTATTATCACACAAAAATGAATTAATTTTGTTATTCTGGTCGAATTTTGACCACATGGTAATACTAGTACTTAATATTAAGTAACTTTTTTCACAAATTTGATCGTAATATGAATAACGAATTGCCCATGGTTTATTCTATTATTAAAAAAACAAATGTTATACATTTTGAAAATTATGATAATCAAGTTCGTACATAGTGTTCATAGAGCATAACGTCTGTATAACAGTGGCGCAACCAAGGGGGGTGTTTTGGGTGTCTGGACCCCTTGAACCATATTTATGGAAATTTCAATGATCATTGAAAAAAAAAATCCTTTTAACTTTACAATAATTATAATCTCTATTAATTCAGAAATATATCGTGGTAAATAAACATAATATTTCAACGTTGCTTAATATTTTATGAAATATTTAACATAAGGTTATCAACAGGAGTTAGAACATCAATTACAAATTATAATTGGCAATAATTTATTATGATATAGTAGAAATCAAGAAACAAGATATCTATTCAAAACAATAAGTATTGTTTTTTAAAGTCTAATCAAATTATCGTTATCAATCTATGAACTAACTACAATGTAGGTAGGTGAACATTTAATTTAAAGTTACCTAAAACATATTCATGCTGAAAAATCCTTTTTAATTTTTAGAGAAACTTAAAACATGCTTTAAAATATTGTCGAATATACAATGCAACATTTTATTTATGTACTACGAACAACGTTATAAATGTTAATTCGGAGAAGAGGAAGTTAGATTTTGTTACATGAAATTTCTATTCAATGAATTCTTGTAAAGTGTCCATTAACATTGAATGTAATTTTATATTTAAATAATTATAGTAGAAATTTATTGGTATGGACACTCCCCTTGAAAAATTCCTAGTTGAGCCACTGATATATATATATATATATATAACATACAAAATCCGGAATTGTATACTTTGTGATGTGTAGTGTTTTTTGTACACTTCGCGAAGTGTACAATATTGTTGTACAAAGTAAATACATTGTGAAAATTATATTGTACAATTCGCTGTACAAATCACAAAATGATAAAACAAATTATGCAGATCATATTTTAAATACAATCATAGGTATACGGTTTCGATATAAAATGTTCTATTATTGTAAGACTTAATATTATTATTACTGCGTATTACCTAAATTATTCCTGAAGAACAATAAATAAATAAATGAAAAAAGTACGTAAAACAATTAGCTTGAGCAAATATTATATTAAAGCAAAATTAATCATACAGTTAAAAAAATATAATTATAACTAAAAAAGCCGCACATATTTCGCACGATGGGTGTTCTTCGCACGACGAGTATTCTTCGCATCTCGGTTGTGAAGCTCTTAGTGGGAGTATTAAATTTTAAACGATAAATCATTTCTTAAATAAGACGATTCTGAACGAAAGAAGTTAATAATATAAAGAACAATAATAGTCGTCATTTTCAACACACTCACCAAAAGTATCTAACCCGAAGAGCGAAGAATATGCGTAGTGCGAACTATGTCCGGCTTTCTTGTCTATACTTTACTTTACTTTGCTTTACTTATCTCTACTTTTTTTCATCTAATATACGAGTACTCGTATACAGGAAAAAAATAAATAAATAAATAAGAAAAAAAAAATGTTAGAAAAATGTCTAAAAATTTTTTTTCACATTTTCATAATTTTCTTGCGCCAAAATCTTTCTTATATTATTTTCTATCTATGTTTAAATTTTCATAATGATGTTTACATATTCATTTAATTTTTCTTTTTTTTCTCTTTCTGGAAACATTTTTTCGTATAGAAATACTTGTCTATAATTTTTGATCAGTATCTCTATAGAATAGGAATCATACCCAGATGGTACTCTAAAGAAGTCATTGTTCCAATGTCTCCATACTTTTTTCAAAAACGGGGAAAGTCTGTCAAAAATTTGACAAAATATGCAATTACCGGAATTTTTGTAAAATTGAAAATTACATTTTAACATAATTTCAAAAATAATGCAGGTTGGGACTAGAATTAATATTTGTTGTTCATACTTTCTTAGATTTTTTTTCAATCAAACATTACGTACCACTTATGTACCTAGTTTCAAAAAAATTGGTTGAACCAATTTTCTTTAATCTACATTAAAGTGTACAATTTTAGGTAAAACTGACGAATTTCGTCAAAATTCTAACTTCAAATGATTATAGAGAAAAAAGTTTTTCGAAATTTTTTTAGTTCAATTAAACATATATGTGAGTGAGAATATAAAATCATCAAATTTTCAAATCCAAATACCAAGAATTAAAAATTTCATTACATAAAAACTAGCAAAAAACGAGAAATTTCCAAAATTTTCAAAATGCTATACTTAACTCTAAATTAATCAAATGTTTTTGAAATTTAAATGAAGTATTTTCGTGACCATTTTTAGTAGGTGGTGAAGGTTTCAAGTCCCTAGCTGCATTATTTTATAAGTTATGGTAAAAAGCAATTTTAAATTTTACGGAAATTCCGGTAATTGCATATTTTGCCGTCTTTTGTAAATCTTTTGAAAGATATTCCACGTTTTTGGAAAAAGTATTGAGAAAATGGAAAAATGACTTCTTTAAAGTATCATTTGGGTGTAATTTTGGATCTATAGAGATATTGATCGAAACTATTGGATAAGTATTTCTATGTAAAAAGTGTTTCTAGAAAAAGAAAAAGAAAGAAAAAAAAAAGCATCATTGTAAGGAAAGTGTGTATTTCGCTCGTCGGGGTGTTCTTCGCACGTCGAATGGGATTCTCTTGACGGGTGTATTGAATTTTAAAGAAACGATAAATCATTTCTTCAATAAAATGATTCTGAACAAAAGAAGTTATTATATTATTATAAGAAAAAAAAAACGAAAATTGATTTTCATATCTTCACATACACCTAATTAATACTCTATAAATAATTTCAAATTTCAATAAAATATAAACAAAATAATAAAAATAAAAAAAAGTGCAAAAATTTTAGATATTAGGATAAGAATTGAACTCGGTACCGTCGCAATTCGGTTGCAACATTAAACTGTTAGGCCACGACGACTTTGCTGCAAAATCGAAAATATTGAATTTTCAAAATAGAATAAAATAATTAGGAAACTATTGATGCACGTGGATATTAATTCACACCATCATATTCATAGTCGAAAAATACATATGATGGCGATAAGGAAAACATTATCAACCTTCTTGGAATGATTACAAAAGGAAATATATCACTACAATTGTCAGTATTTTCTCCAATTTTTTTTTTATTCAAACTCTTGTAGAATGTTTAATTATTCGTCCGTAAGAAATTTTATTGCACCAAAATATTCGCAATGAAATTCTCTATTTAGACACCAAATTTCAAAACAATCGGTTTGGCCAGTTTTCTTATATGTACGTTAAAGTGCGTAGTTTTAGGTAAAACTAACGAATTTCGTCGAAATTCTAACTTCAAACGGGTTTAAAAAAAAAAAGTTGACTAACGATTTTCGAGATTTTTTCAGGTCAATTAGACATATATGTCAATTAAATCATATTAAATTTTCAAGTCTTAATATTAAAAATCGAAAATTGTATTAGATAAAAACTAACAAAAAATGGGAAATTTCCGAAATGTTCAAAATGCCGTACTTAACTCAAAATTGATCAAATCATTTTGAAATTTTTATGAAATATTTTTGTAGGTATTTTTAGTAGTTGGTAAAAATTTCAAGTCCCTAGCTGCATTATTTTAGAAGTTATGTTAAAAAGTAATTTTCAATTTTACGGAAATTTCGGTAATTGCGTATTTTGTCAATTTTTCTTCGTTTTTTGAAAAAACATTGAGAAATTGGAAAAAATGACCTCTCAAGAGTACCATCTGGGTGTGATTCCAGTTCTATAGAGATACTAATCGAAACTTTCGGACAAGTATTTCTACACGAAAAAGTTTTCACAGAAAGAGAAAAAAAAATAAACATCACTGTAAAATCATAAGCTTCTTTACTTCGTTCAGAATCTAAAAGTGTTGTAGGTTTAGGATTTCAAAAATATTTATTTACGTGCAGACAACAGTGAAACAGTAATTAAAAAATTATAAATAATAATTAATTTAAAGTTTAAACTAAAAATTAAGTTTACTAATCTATATAAGAAGAGTATTGGATGTAACTAAGTAATTTATGAATTACCTGTATTTGATTAACTCTATATCCATATAACTGTTTTTGGATGGTATCCTCTAGAGCACGAATCCAAAGCTCACGGTCGGCACGAGTCCTTGCTTGAAAATGGAATGTTTTACCATCTACTGTGACAGTAAATGTGAGATTATCTTCATCATCGATACCGATCATAGCCCCTTTTAAACGAACACAGCCTCGACGTACACCTCGGACCATTTTTTCTCGAGACTAAAAATAAAATTAATTGTTTAAAATTAAAAATAAAGTTCAAATTCAATATTGATAAATAATAAAAAAATTTTAAAGTGAGCATCAAGATTAAAATATAACAATACTTGTGTTTGATTATAATCATAGGGATACAAGGATAATGTACTGGTAAGTAAAATTAAATATTTCCCACTTTTTTAAACACTTTTAGATTTTGAGTGAAGCGAAGAATTAAATAATTTTACAACTGTTTATTTTTTTTTTTGGAAACAATTTTTCACATGATAAAACTTATTCAAAAGTTTCGTCTATATTCCGGGTAGTTTTTTAAAGAAGTAGTTTTTCATAAGAAGTAAAAATGACTTTGAATTTGTGCGAAAAGGTAAAATATACCATCAATTTTGTTAATTTAGAAGTTATTTATAACTAACAATATTAAAGACATGACTATAGCACGACTACACTAAAATTTTAGGGCGTGCTAAAATTCTAATATTCCATTTAATCCTATCTAAAAAAATCTCATCCCAGACACTATTATAAAATTTAATTTATTTGTCCAATGTTTCGACCAGCAACTTTTTGAAATCGGATTTGCCTATAGAGTATAGACTATAGATGGTATATCTATAAATTAAAATTATTACCTATATACATCTATAAATTAAAATTATTCTTGAAATACTTCTATACAATATTCATATTGTATTCCTTTCTATGTTTGTTTTTATTACTTCAAACTATAAAATTAAAATTTAACATACATCATTTATTTTTATTACTTATTTATATGCAATATTTCATCATTAAATGATGTAATGCGGCTTTTATTTCCTATTATGTTTTATTTTAAAATACTTTTCGCTAGATACTTATTATTACGGTTTTAAATAAAATAATATGGTACCTGTAAGATTTTATTTAACATTCCCTATTATACAACTTAAATCTTACTTAAAATATTATATTGAATTTTTCTCTTGCGTCATTTACTGGAGTACCCTGTTTTAAAGTTATCAGTGTAGGTCTTTGACCTTATATTTTAATTCATGAATGTTTGATGAGCAGGAAATAATGTCTTCTTGAACTATGAATAGTATTGCATATATTAAAAATCATTTTCCCAGACCTTTTATCAAAACCGTGAAGATGACACTACACTGGTGAATGATAGAATATGATCGATGACACGCGTTGGTGACTAGTTGACATTTTTTAAAGTTTAAAAAGATAGTTTTAGAATTCTTATTAAAATTCTTCAGAATCTTTTTAAGTTATATAAATAATTATCAACATTAAATGCAATAGCTTATAAATCTATAAAAAAATCATTGATGGGTGTTTTTTAAACTAGTTTTTAATTAACTTTTTTATTTATACTACCATAAAAATGGGTTTAATGACGTGGTTCGAGTTCATCGACGAGCAGCTACACCCTGGTAAGAATTTCATCTTTCATTTATTTTTAATTTTAAAATTACTTTAACAATTTATTCATTTTAGATTGGAGAACTAATAACTGGCCAATGATGTCAACATCGGCAATACCAATATTATTAGCTGTAATATACATTATTTTTGTCAAATTTGTCGGACCCAATTACATGGCAAATAAAAAACCTTACACCCTTCGAAAAGTATTAGCAGTCTACAATACAGCGCAAATATTGGCTTGTACATATCTTACTATAGAAGTAATTTATATTTGAAATATTTACAGTTACCTACTTATTATAATTTATTTAAAAAATATAAAGTATAAATGACATAAGATGTTCACACGTATTAATTTATAAATTATGTATTTATAGTATTTTAAAACACAACCAAAATTGGGGTGTGATCCATTAGATACCTCTGACAATCCAACAGCATTATACGTAAATACTAAATAACTATATAATTAATTTACATCGACACACTTATTAACTAATTAATATTTAATTATTTTTCAGGCAGCTAAATTAGTTTGGTGGACAGCAGTTTTAAAACTAAGTGAATTCATTGAAACCGTAAGACCATTTATTATATTATTATCTATTGATCAGAGTTATAATTTATTTTAAATGATAAACTAGATTACAGGCTAAATAACTAATGCATATAATTACATGTTTCTTTATAGGTTTTCTTTGTCTTACGAAAAAAACAAAATCAAGTTTCTGCACTTCACATATATCATCATATAACTACCTTCTTTTTAGTATGGATCGCCTCAAGAATAAATCCAGGTAATCATAATCATTTTTATTGCAATTCTAGTTATTACATACGTTATAGTTAATGAATTAGCGTCTTCACAACAACAATTCTCATAAAATATGATATAACTGATGACAGATGATAGCATTTTTACATGATTATTAAATTTATTCAATACATGTATATAATATTTATATTGCAAACATTTTAGAATAAAATATAATTTTTTGCAAAAGTATTTCAAGGAAAATAATTTAAAAATGCATGAACATAAATACATTACACCAGAGACGAATGATTATGTGAAGGATTCCGAAAAAACTTAATATTATAGTGATATTTTAAAATTTAGAAATGAAGTTTGGTTTCTCCAAAAATTAATAAGTTTTATTAAAAAAATCGTGTTGTTTTTTCTTATTAGTATTTCATGTGAGTTAAAAAAACACGCAAAAATTTCATTGAGCGTATTTTCAATTGACAAATATGAATCATTCTCACTGTCTAAACAAATTTTTCAGAAAAACTTTTATTTGGTTTATTTCTAACAATATAATGAGTAATATAAATTTATAACTGAATACATTTCGACGAAATTCGTTAGTTTTACCTAAAATTACGCACTTTATTGTATATAAAAGAAAATTGGCAACACCAATTTTTTTGAAACTTGGATTCTAGATAGAGAATTTAGTTGCGAATATTTTGGGGTAATAAAATTTTGAGCGAACAAAAAATTAAACATTTTACAAGGGTTTGATTGAAAAAAATCGAAAAAAGTGTAGACAGATATTATGATATTATTAATATCTAGTTTATAAGCACTTATGAAGGTTGATAATGTTTTATTGCACCTTATGTATTTTTCGACGCTGAATACGATGGTGTGAATTAAAATCTACGTACAACAAAAGTTTTCTCATTATTTTATTCTATTTTGAAAATTCAATATTTTCGGTTATTATACCTACTATTTCACTACAATAAGGTCCAGCGATTTTAGTGTGGCTCAATGGGAACCTGGTCGGTCTATCATACGACGGTGCCGGGTTCCCTGGAAAATCGATTTTTTTGCATTTTTTTTAACCGTGATTGACTAGATGCGCCACGACAAACATTAGTAAAAATTATGTTACAGTGCATAAATATTGGTTAACGATAATTATGGCCGCTTTGTTTTATAGACAATTTTTCATATTTATAAAATAAAAATTTACTAACGTAATTTAGTACTGCAGTCCATATAGCCATATGGTCACTATTTTTAATAGGTTTTATGACATTATCCAGAATGAATCGGATTATGTTAACATTAGCCGTGACATTTAAATACTTTAGCAATTAAACTTTATAAAGGTAAAACACGTTGACACAGTCATTTAACTACCATCGCTTTCCGATGTCGATAATTATTTTTTTGATGGTTTAACATCATAAAAAAAAAAAAATTATGTAACTCACTCGAAATCAAAAATGCTATAATTATTATGACTTTGAAAGTATTAATGTAATAAAAAATCATTGCTTTTGTCTGAATTCTGTATTGATATTTAAAATAATATAATTTATCTGAATGAGAAAGTAAATATTATATGTATAATATATTAATGATTAATTATAATTGTTTTAAAAGAATTATTATATTTTAGGTGGTATTGTAAGAATTCCAGTTATGCTCAATAATATGGTTCACATGGTTATGTATTCGTATTACTTACTATCATCAATGGGGCCGGGAATACAAACAAAGATTAACAGTTACAAGAAATATATAACCATCATACAAATGGTAAACAAATTTCAATATATACGTGGTAAAAAAACGTACTGATACGATTTTATCGAATTATACTTTTAAAATTAGTTCTAGATAAACACGCATAGTTTATACAACATGAGTTTCTATGTTCTTGTAACTATGGTTGGTGTACCTCGTTAACAATTATTTATTTCTTTGTCGTCCGAGTTACTTTGAATATATGTGCATAAAACTAACATCGTTATGCATAAATCATTAGCATATTCTGTGTCACTATTTTAATACAGTCATACACTCACACATATACTTAATATTGACCCTTGTTTACTTTTTTAGGTACAATTTTGTGTCTTGATCGTCAACTCGTTATTTTATCTTACTCCAGACTGTCAAATACCAAATATTTATGGATTAGTATTCATACCGAATGTGTTTATTGTATTTTATATGTTTTATGACTTTTATAGAAAATCGTATATAAAAAAACCTGTAGACCAGCGTAATGGTATAAAAAAAAACAGTACCAATATCAATCATAATAATAATAATAATAATATTAAGATTAAAGGAAAATAATAATAAACATAATAAATAATAATATAATTATTTTTAATATAAATTGATGATTTAGTAATAAAAATTATTTTTAATTTTATTAAAAGGTATTATTTACATAAACCTTTTACACCTATTCATTAATAAGTTTAATTACATGACTAGAACTGTATACAATTCTCTAACTATTTATTTAAAGATATTATATGTATTATTATCATTATTTATCATATAGACGTTTTCTAGTAAAAGAACATAATTTAAAAGTTTAGCTTTACAGTAAATGTATCATTTTCACTAAAACACATGTAATTGACAAGTCATAATTATCAAATCTAATATTATTATAAATTATTGATTTACTTTTATTTGTAATTATTATTTATAGCTGTAGGTATTTAACCTACATAAATTGATTATTAAAATTACCTATTAGATTTAATAGTTTATTTACTAAAAATATTATAATTACATAATTAATAATGTACAATATTATATTGGTGTGGCAAACTTCAAATTTAAATTTAAATACCTATTCACTTTTATTTATTTAATTTTATTTACTAAAGAAAATAATGAGCCTCATTGCATTTGTTTGTTTAGTATGATTATACTTTAAATAAAAATGTAATTGTTATTTTAATTGTGTAACTATTTATAATTCAAAATATCTTTTATAAGGCAACCTTACATAGACATTATGCTCAGGGTTCAATTGTTATAGTTTACCATTAATTTAAAATGTATTATGAATGATAATGACTCTTCTGTTATTTTTTTTTCGTTTTCTTTACAAGATTTTGTTAGCACTAATTTGAATTAGTTATTACTTTAAGAATAATAATTAGGTTACTTACTGTACATAAGTTAAATTAAATAATAATATATGTTGTATGTAATATTGTAATATGTACCACATTTAACATTACCTACTAAAAAAATATATTCCATAAAAAGAGGAACAAAAATTATTGAAAATGTTTGTAAATAATTATTGTATAATAATGTTTTATAATGATGATATATTGCTAATTTAAGTCTAGCTACTCGGAAACTATATTTTTTTGATCCAACTTTATGAAAATTCAAACACAGATAGACAATAATATGAGAAATATTTTGGGGCAAGAAAATTTCGAAAATATGAAAAAAAATTGAAAATTTTTTTTTTTGTGAACACTTTTTCGAATGAAAAAAATTATCTAAAAGTCTCGACCAGCAACTTTTTGAAACTGAATCCATACGAGTAGATCCATACGAAAAAGTGTTCATAAAAAAAATAAATAAAAATAAAATAAACATCATTGTAAAAACACTAGCTTCTTCA
Source organism: Stegophylla sp. TES_Ste_2020 (assembly GCA_025469315.1). Lineage (NCBI taxonomy): Eukaryota > Metazoa > Arthropoda > Insecta > Hemiptera > Aphididae > Stegophylla > Stegophylla sp. TES_Ste_2020. The sequence continues at coordinate 17,032 of JAIPRM010001084.1, read as the reverse complement.
ATTCGTTCAGAATCTAAAATATCCAATTACGGTGCTTGTGTTTTTCCGAATTGGCACAACTTACATTTAATAAAATTTTTTTGTATATTTGGTAGATAAGAGAATAGGAGGTCGTAAAGTGCTTTTCACCCTCCTACCCCCTCCCCCCATTCTTTAATTGCGATTTTAGTATTTTATATGAATGAATCAACGCACAGCTAAAACAAACGTGCCAATTTTCTCGAAATTTTCAGGGTATCTTTTGTATCACCATGTAAAGATTCACTAAGATGGGATTTTTGAAAATTTAACCACAAATGAGGTTAAATGGGGTAAAATCGCTTAACCGGAACCACTAGAGCTGTGATAATTGGTCAGTAATTTTGTTTAATAATGTATAGACCCAACAAGAAAATATTTTATAAAATTTAACCCCTAAGGGGATTAAATGGGAAAAAGTGAGATTAGTTATTTCATGGTTTATAGTCCGCGCAACGAAAACTGGGCGGTGACCGGCGTGACTCTAGTAGTAATTTTTAATCAGTGGTCATCATAAATGTAAAATTAATCGCCTATTGTGTAAACAACACAGTGGCGAGGTGTAACGTGAGAACTCGTGTCTAACGGCAGGTAAATGGCCGCCGGGTATCGGGGGTCACCAGCCAGTTTTCGTTGCGCGGACTATAGCGTTTTGGAAATTTAACATATACTATCTTACATAAATAATGAAGTATCAATTACCTTATTTGAACCCTTAAGGGGTTAAAGGGGTAAAAAGTGGAAAACGTTAAATCTAGGTGTAATTTTTCAGAATTGGGTTAAAAGAGCAAAAATATTAAATTTAGTAGGATTTTTTTCGAAGGTATTTATTTTTTAACGAGGTTCGTTCTACCTCGTAGCTAGGGGTGCACTTAGAGTTGATTTTTCAAAATTCGCATTATTTCAAGGGGTTGAAACAGCATGAAAAGTGTTTTAACGTTTATATAATTTGTTAAATTTGGTAAACTCTATATAAAAAAAAAAAAATTAAAAATTAATTTGTGTACACGGGCTAATTTTCGAAACGATTAAATTAATTTTGACGTGATTAAGACGGGCTAGTAAAGTACTTTAGTAACCACGACAACACGATGATCTAAATAAATAAAATTGAAGACTTTATTATTCTGTCTGTACGATATTATCTTCGAAACAGCTAGACCTACTTTGACGGGATTTAGACGGCCCAGTTATGTACTTTGGTAAGCATGACAAACAAGATGATCTAAATAAATAAAATTGAACCTTAGAATGCTTATATTATTTATACTAACAAATATACATTATTTTACAAAAAAAAGATCTTAGGGGAGGAAAAATGCCCCTGATGACTCCTTTAGATACGGTTTATGCCCACTTCGCCGACAAAAATACCGGTTTTTAGTAGTTTTTATAAAATTCCCAGTTCGCCGACATAATATGTAATATTATTATATTATTTAACAGTATCATTATTCATCAATGTTATCAATCATTTCTTATATCTATTATTCAATGGTCACAATTTTCGCTATTGAATTACATTGAGCGTCGCTTCGCTCCGTAGCTCCATTCGCTTCGCAAGCTTCGCTTCGTCACGCCCTTGGCGTTTCGCGCCCGATTCAAATCGATATCAACCCTCGGCTTGCTAATGAGGTCATTTCGGCTTGATAATCGACTTGCTGTGTTAATTATAAGTGTTGTGTAAAGTATATAATTTATTATTACAATGCCAACAAGTCCGCGGAAAATAACGCAAAAAAAGCAGGTGACAAACAGAATCAATTATGGAATCTGATCATTATTGAAAATTAAATCAGTGAAAAATTAAGTCTTGATAATAAATCAAGATTAAAATCATTGATAAATATCAAGTCTTAGACTTGCTTGGTGTCGGCAAAGTGGGTATTGGAAAACTAAGTGTCGACAAAGTGGGTTTTGGTAGTGAGAAACCACCTTAGATACAACACATGGCTAGCGACATAATGTGACTCGGATGGTTATCTCAATTGCTAAATCAAAATTCCTAAAGTTTTTATTAGGAATGATATATTATAATATGTATGATAAATATTTGATAATATCTAAATACAACATTACTGGTTTTACTTATTAGTTATTACCTTTTAAAAGGGAACGACAATAAAATTGCATTACTGATCTACTGCGCGTAATTTCCCCTTACGCTGGCCATATAATATATGCATCAAATAAAAGTTTCAATAAAACATCCTCTTTAATTTTCTAAATACCAAGTATCAAAAATATATTACTTAATTTTAATTTATGGGTAATTTATTACACTTTATATAAAAAGGATTGACACTCCAGGGAAGGAACTGATCCCGTTCTCGGGAATTTCTGGTAATCGCGACGGGAACATAATTCCCGGGTTTTCCAAAAATACTAAAAAAATTTTAAAAAATAATTTTTGAGTTATTTTTTATTAACAACATATTTTCAATACACAAATTGGTGAAGACATACAGTATGTTAAGGCTTGAGAGCATACCAAAGCACAACAAGATTTACCTTTGTGCCAAAATTCATACTTCTACCAATACGGGAGTGTCTTATCATTTTGATAATAAGTCAGTCAGTAACAAATATTAAAATTCTAAAATTTTTCAATTTTAAAAAGGCTTAATATTAAGGGCTCAATTTGTTACAGAGCCCTAAAATATTTGAGATTCATCTACATTTCAAATTCCATAAGCTCATCTTATAAGGAATCAGGATAGTGTTAGAAAAACCAAGTGATTTGGTTCGTGTAAAGATACACTCGCATTGTTGATATGATGGGAGAATCTAAAATTTTAGAACTGAAAATAATACAAATTTACAAGATTACAAAGAAGGTGGTAGATTAAGTTACATATTTATTCGTTTTGGTAAAATTTTTTGAAAACATTTATTTAACAAAATAAATAGTTTTTACATAATATGTATGTGTGATGAAAAAAATTCTTAAAGCTGGATTTAGAGTATATATTAATGGATTTAGAAAAAATTTAAACTACAGAGGGAGTTGTGTTCATAGTCAAAACTACAAATATTTTATATTTAATATAATTTCAACTCTCCCAATCTCAAATAAAGAATACGATACCAAAAATAATTGTATTTTATATGTATTCCCCTATAATCTATATTAATTATATAAATGAACAGCAATACAATTTCGACTATTGCTAAGTGTAATTTAATTAATTATTATTAGGTACTTAAAAAAATAGAATAAATAATACAATTAATTATCAAACGGCAAATTATTTGTTTTATAAAATATAAAATAATAGTATATGTTTTGTTAAAAATTAATCAACTTTGTTCTTTTAAATTTTGAAGTATACAATTTTATTCTAGTTGCTACATTGTATTCACTCATATTAATAAAAATACTAAAGATCTGGAAATTGATTTTTTTGTTTTATTATATTATATTTATACAAACTAAAAAATTAATTTTTCAGTATTAATTAAACAGGTATTTTAAATATCAGTATGAAAAATGCATCTGACTAGCCATGCAGAGAATGAACATTAATTGGTTCCAGCGTTATTATTAATATTCTCATAAATTCTCACAAATTCCCGCACAAAAACATTTCAGAGAATTCAGGGCCCATCCCTATATAAGAATAATAAAGTTTTTAAAACGAGATTTATAGGAAAGATATGAACACAAAATATTTATGTTTTAAGTATTATTGATCTCACCTCTAAGTCACAAGAATAATAAATTTGAATCGTAATTTCCAAACTATCAAAATATCAATCTGTTTCTTTAGTACAGATAGAAAAAATATCATATAATTTGTGGTATTAATACTCATTATGATGTATGACATAAAATAGAGTCGGGAAAATTTGAAACTAAGTTTTGTAAATGAATGTGTACAGTGTACATAATACACAAATACGTAGTAGTATACGTTTATATTCATGTAGGAATAAAACACTAAATAAACTCATTGTTTAACATAGGTATCTGTAATAATTATTATACAGTAACCTAAATGTACAACAGTGGCCAAACACAAGGAAGTTACGCAAAGATATGTAGGTACCTTTGAAGTTTTTTATTACAAAATTATTATGCTAATGAAGTAAAAAAAAGTAAGCGGGGGACATAAAATATGTCTATTTAAATAAAAAATATTCATTTTACCGATAAATGTCGCGTAGGTGGCAGCACATTAGTCTAATTAACGCATGGGAACTCATATTTTATGTAGTTACATAAGAATTTTTATTATATTTTTAAATACTTAAATAGATTTCAGCCAAAAATTAAATTGATGGAGGTAACGAGAGCATTTTTCGACAAGCTTGATGCTTATGTTGATCAATTTGGAGGTATGTAATGTTTATTTATTTAATCTAATTGTTCGTATATATTTAAGAAATATGTAATCGATAGCAAACAATATATTATATATAATTTAGATATGTTTTTTATAATTTTATCAAGTAGATTTTAGTAAATTGGAAAAATTATCAAATTACTTTAACAAATTAAATCAAAATAAGTGCAAATACACTTGTGTGATAATTTTGTATCCCATCATAATAATTAAGTAATTTTTTTTCTAGCATTTAGTATTTAATTAATTATTAATGTCGGTCAGGTTTAACAACTTAACTGTTGTTAACTTGAGCTGGGCGATTATTGATTTTTATATCATTTTTTTCGAGTTAAGTCGAGTACTCTAGTAGTGTGTCAGGTTTAAGTACCTAATAAAATATTTCTGTACAAAAATGCTAAAAACAATAATCTTATTATATAACATCAAATTATCAACTGTCCATTAATTGGTATTTGGGTATTTTTATGGGAATTATTTAAGTTTCATTTATAATTTTTACATTCATTTATCAATAATACGGTCAAATAAGCGGAATCACGATTACAGCACGGTATACCATCACAACTAAAATTTAAATGTATAACTGCCAATGCACATGTCTAGCAACAGCAATGTTGTGGCGTCCATCTTGCGTGCAAGTTTTCACGCAAGTCAATATAGCGCCGAAGCGCACCACGCACGCATTTGCGGAGCTACACGTTAAATAACAGAATTCTGCTTCGGACCTAAACACGATTATTTTTTTCATACATCAAGTAATCGGTCTTCACTATTAATTTAATAAAAGAATAATTCATGTCCGTTTCATTATTCATGTAAGTGATCAATTTTTCATATTATATTATGTAATAAGGAAAAAAATGTCTGTCATTGGATGTTCTTGGATAATCTATTTCTTGTCTATACTTTACTCTTTTTTATCTAATAAATAAAGAAAAAGAAAAAAGAATTTCATGAAAAAAAGTGTTAGAAAAATGTCCAAAACTTTTTTTCACATTCTCAAATTTTCTTGCGTCAAAATATTTCTCATATTGTATATCTATGTTTAAATTTTCATAAGTTTAGATAAAAAATTATGATTTTCGAGTCTTTATTGTCAAATTTTGAACAATTTTTAACAAAAAAAAAAAAAAATGAAGAATTGAGAAATTCAAAAAAATGACCTCTTTAAAATACTAACTAGAAGCAAATCCGGTTTCAAAAAATTGCTGATCGAGACTTTAGGACAAGTAAATACATACAAAAATGTGTTTGAAGAAAAAAATAGAAAAAAATAAAAGAAATAAACATTAAGTATTGTAAAAACACTAGCTTCTTCACTTTGTTCAAGATCTAAAGTCTATTTTTATAAATTCATAAACCATCAACCTTCCTGTAATTATGTTTTTATGGGAATATTTGGGTTTTGAGCTATTTACAGATTTCACAATTATTTTCCAAAAATACATTCGAAAAAATCTATTATTTTTTTCAAATGCCCAGTATTAGTCCAATACTATTATTTAATAACTAAGTAATCTACATCCATTTTTATTTATAGTAAATTATTTATAATATTTAATATTAATCATAATAAATTTTCCGTACTTTTTCTGATTTTTTACAATTAAAACCTTGTAACATTTTTGATTATTTGTCATATGTCAGTGTCTATTTTTAGTAGTTAGTGAACGTTTCAACTTTCTAGTTCCAATATTTTTAAAGATATGTCAAAAAAAATAAAATCAAATTTATGAAAATTCCTATTATGACGGTTTTTATCATTTTTTGTCAATTTTTGGATAATTTTGGCATGCGCTTGGAAAAAGTATCGAGAATTTTGAAAAATATCAACTACGAAGCATTTCCGATCTCCGATCTATAGAGGACTGACCGAAACTTTTGGACCAGTATTTTCTCCCAAACGAATGATTACATACATACGAAAAAAACACGCTTCAGATATGTAAAAACAATATATTCTTCGCTCCAATCGAAATCTAATAATAAATTTAATCAAGAAAAAATACAAAAATTGATGATTTATTATAACTGTATTTATGTTATATTAATTCGTAATGATTAATTAAATTTTTAAAGTTTATAAAGAAAAAATTGACCATCAATATAATCAATATTATAATATAGCTATAACATTATATTTAATCATATTGACAACATAAATACGTTTAAATATATTATAGCTAAAGCCTAGAATATCGATAACTTTTGCCTAGTGAAACGTCTGACGCCTTAATCCTACGTAAATATATCAAATACCAAATTTGAATGCGATTTGAGAACAATTTTGATTTTTAGAAAAGTTTGTTAGGCTTATTTAATCACATAACTCAGCCTAGGCTATATCCAACGTAAATACAACAAATCCTATAAATATAATAATTCTGTCCCGAATGCGTCTGATATGACAGAAACCAAACTAATTTTGTTCGCAATTTGGTTAAGAATTTCGGTTTTACCGGATTATTGTTCAAACCGAATATGACAAATGTGGCGTCACAATCTTCTCAAACGAAGCTTTCCTAGCTGAAAATATGTTTCAGGTTTCAGTAATATATAAGTCTAAGTAATTATTTTTCACTTTCCATTTTTCGACACTTTGAGAAAATTTTTTGTAACTCTACGTAATTTTTAACGTCAAATTAGCACATACATATATATATTTTTTTCATTTACAATATTTAATATTTATGTCGACTATATTATTTAATATCATAATACTTATCTAAATACTTAATCTAAAAATAATTTTAAAGTTTTATAGAAATATTTATTAATAATTATCATTATTAATTTGAGAAATGTCTCAATAATTTTAAGGGTATTTTTAGTGTTTTTATAGGTAGTAAAAATTCGGGTTATGCCGTTGTTTACCGTTTTTTGTTAGTCTAGGCTTAAAAAAAGTATTGAGAATTTGGAAAAAGTACCAACTAGACAACATTTCCGATCTATAAAGATACTGATCGAAACTTTTGGACCAGTATATCTACTAGAAAAAGTGTTTCCATACATACGAAAAAAAAAAAAAAACAGATTTGTAAAACCAATACATTCCTCGCTATATCTAAAAAAACTGCCTAGTCATTTTATAGCAATAATTATTTATACGCAACAAAAATTAATTATATTCAAAATAAGTAGATGTTTAAAATATGTATAGTCATGAATCATGATATATATAATAAGTATCATATGTAGATTCAGGGATAGATGCAAATGTACATATCATTTATAACTAAATATTCATTGTTATTTGAAATAATTAAATAATTCTTTTAATTATTACTTTTCTTTAATTATAGATCCTAGGACTAATGAATGGCCCATGGTTCAAGGAGTTACAACAACATTAGCATGTGCTTCAGTGTATTTATACTTCGTCTTATATTTAGGGCCAAAATTTATGGAAAATAGAAAGCCGTTTAACTTATTACCCATTATTAAAGTTTATAATATAATTCAATTGGTAGCATGCGTATTAATTTTTTATATGGTAAGTATTATTTATTTTAAATTGTTATTATTACAATTTTAAGAGTTACTTACTACTACTTGGTTTGCATAATTTTAGATTCTGATTTCTGGATGGACAACTAAATATACTCTAGGATGTGAACCAGTGGACTTCAATGCACCACACTCAAATCGGGTGAGTTAATAAAAAATACTCAATAAATCAAATAGGTAAATACGTTAGAAATTTTAATAGTTAATGAAAAATAAAATTATCAATTAGCTACCTACTAATTACTGAATTTTTTCTAATAAACTGATTTTTTTGTTTTCTTAGTTGGCAAAACTCTTTTGGTGGACATACATGTTAAAGTTGGTTGAATTTTTAGAAACTGTAAGTATTAATTTAAAACACTAGTGTAATTAAAGGAATTTCAGATTAGATTTCAGGTTCTATACTATAAAGTATAGAATACCTACAATTATTCTTATTGTCAAACCGTTTCTAATTCGTTTTAATTTTCATTGTTATTTTCGCTAAAACTATCTCGATTTGATCGTATTATTTGAAGAACATAGCGAGAAAAAATGTTGGGAGGAGGCTGAGGGGTAAGATAGTCCATATTTTTACTATTAAGATTTCAAAAAATGTCGAAATTCTCTAAATCGACTAGGTACTTGTACTTAAAAATGTACACAAACAGGGGTGTATTGGAGCGTATACGAAAGTATATGGCGTATACTCGTAACAATATTTCTAATGAAATGCGTATACGTAAAAAAAATATTCATGTTTTAAGTATACGGTGAGTTAATATTGAATATACGGTAAATGGTGGCAATGGGTACATTATTAATTGTTTTTAAGATTTATTCTGTTTAAAATTGTTTTTGTATTTTCATATTTTATTACATAAAATTTACTTAAAAATAATATTTTGCGATTTAATATCACTCACTAATTAGGTATATAATAAAATATCGATAATTATAACCTGCATTCCCGTTGTATACAGGGTGATTTTTTAGGCGTGACCTCCATTTTTTGGACTTAAAAATGCGGAAATTAAAATTTTTTCCGAATGTTCAAATTACTATAAAAACTATACTCATTTTTTGTCATGTCATGTGACGATACAAACTATTTTTTTTTCAAATAGCAACCCCTTATATTAATTGCGGAATTTTATTCAGGTAATTTTTCTGAAAATTTTAATGTATTAGAATCAAAATTCGAATCAGTAGTTTTTGAATTCTTCAAATTTAATTATTAAGGAGAATAATCTCTTGGACACATTTACTTACATACGTAGTACATAATTATTATATTTCTATAAAATTAATCCAAAATAATCATAGGTATGTACATGATCGTGTTTTACAATTGCGAATTAATTAGGTGTTAGCTGGTATAATAGATACATAATAATTACGTTATAGGTTGGTAATTAAATATGTGTCAAAGCGACTATTATATCCTTAATACTTAAATTTGAATAATTGAAAACATACTTATTCGAATTTTGATTCCAATACATCAAAATTTACAGGAAAATTATCCAAATAAAATTCCGCAGTAAAAATAGCCAGTTGATTATCGCCGCAGGACGTCCTTAAGGTGACATGAAAATAATGAATTATGGAAAACTTAGTTTTTATAGTAACTTGAACATTCTGAAAAAACTTCCATATCTTGGCATTTTTACAGCCAAAAAAGAGGAGAGTATAGACAAGAAAGCCGGACACACTTCGCACCACGGGTGTTCTTCGCTTTTTGGGTCAGATACACTTGGTAGGTGTGTTGAAAATGACGACTACTATTATTCTTTATATTATTAACTTACATAGTTCAGAATCGTATTACTGAAGAAATGATTTATTGTTTCTTTAAAATTCTACACATCCACCATAAGTATCTGGCCCGAGGAGCGAAGAAAACCCGTGGTGCGAAGTATTTCTGGCTGTCTTGTCTATACTTTACTTATCTTTGCTTAACTTTACTTTACTTTATTAATCTTTTTTTATCCTACAAATATAAAACCTTGTGGATCGTGATGGATTTCCGTCGGAAAATTTAAATTGAGGTCCTAAAAAGATTGAAAACCACTGTCCTAGATGGTATTTTAGATCTATTATGGTATTTCATATTATAATACAGTCGATCCTTGATAATTCAAACCTTCAGTAATAATTCGAAACCTTTGGTAATTCGAAGTAAATGCTTGGTCCCTTGAAAATCAAGCGGTAATTTGAATAAAAACAATGCATTTAAGTACACTCAGTAATACGAAAATAAATTTTGGGAAAACTAGCCAATAACACGTAACAATTCGAAGTATCATCTGTTCAACCCTCGGCAATTCGAAGTTATATTCACCAAATGTATTTTATCTGTATTCTTTTTGTTGATAATTTACTATACAATCGTGTATATATAATTATTTAATTTACAAACTATAATTACTATGTACTTTAATTTACAATTTAATAATAATGAATAACTCCAATTTGTACCACCTAATATTTTGAAATAATTAAATGCAATAATGAAAAAACAACATTTTTTTCTGAACTCTCAGCAATTCAAATTATTTTTGCTCTTTCGTTATTTCGAACTACTCAGCTATTCGAATTCTTGTTAATTCAAAGTTTTTCAACAGTCCCGTCAACTTCGAATTATCAAGAGTCAACTGTATTACTTTTTAAATTATCCTTTATTGTGTAATGTTAATTAGTTTTTGATATTTTTTCTACTATATGTAGGCATCTCAAATTCATAAAATTTTCTTTGACATTTCTTAAAGGTAGCATCCAGGAAGTTTATTTCAAACTGTTTAAATATTTTAGGGTTAGTAAGTTTGTGTATATTAAATTTGATCAAGCTACATAATACCTTCACTAATACCTATTTACTGATTAAGTAATCAATAATGTATAATATCTGAAACGAAAAATAAACTAATAATTAATATTCATTTTACCTAATTTACCTAGGTGTTTAAATTAAATTGATTGTAGGCATTAGAAAAATTATTTAATAATTTTACAATTTTGAGATTTGAGAAAATTTAAATGACTTATTAATGGGTAATTAAAAACTTAGGATCTTAAATTAGTGCATTTATCTGTTTTTATATTATTTTAGGTATTTTTCATTCTACGCAAAAAAACGAAACAAGTTTCTGGACTTCATGTTTATCACCATGCATCTACGTTTATTTTGGCATGGGCAGCTGTAAAATTCTTTCCCGGTAAATATTATGTCTACAAAAATTACCTAATTTATATATTTACTAAAAAACCATGTAAGTTGTTGATAATAATTTGTCATAGGCGGTATGGCTTCTTTTCCTATATTGGTGAATTCAGTGGTACATATTGTAATGTACGCTTACTATCAGGTTGCATCAATGGGACCGCAATACTATGCCTATGCTTCAAAATATAAGAAATATGTTACAATAATTCAATTGGTAATAACTAATAACATTTTATTATTTGGAATAATATTAACTTGAATATTTCATTTATAGGTTCAATTTGTAATTCTTGTACTACATACACTACAAGTGATGTCATCGAGTTGTTCTATGCCAGACTTCTACTTATATGGAATGCTTCCAGATATAAGTGTATTATTTTACTTATTTTACAAATTTTATAAAAATACATACAACACAAAAAGAAAAAATGTAGATGTTAAATTTGCAGAAAAAATTAATTAAAAATAGGAAAATCTAATATTTGATAAATGAAAATATACACGCATTTAATATACCTAGCCATATTTTAAACTATGCATAGAAATATTAAAAGTTATTTGTTTATTTTTCTCTAGAGTATTTATCTATTAAATTAAAAACAATTTGTACATTATTTGAATGATATAATACATTATCTAATCATTTGTATTTATTCAGCATTTAAGGTATAAGTATTAGAAGACATAAATGTTATCTAAATTTTAAATATTAGAATAAACATATTTATTTAAGTACCTAATAAAATATACAGTGTTTAGTCATAAAAATATTCAAAATTAATGAATACTTACCAAGTTTGTCTCAATATTTAAATAGCAAAATAATTTTTTTTAGGTAAAATTTATTATACAACTTTGCATAGGTACTCAAAGCATTTCTTTTTAAAAAAAATAAGATTAATCTTATTAATTATGATGTAGGTAATTTACATAGGTACCTAAGATTTTTAATAAAAATTGAAGAAGTAGAAATTTTGATGGTGCATATGATTACAGATCTAATGATATGTGATACATTTCTCATTTTGGATCAAAATTATTAAAACATTTAATGAACTAGGGAAGATATACAGTAAAAACTTGATTGTAATTTTTTTCAAATTAAACAGATAATACTAAAATATACCTAGTACAAATTCTTAATTATATTAAGTTCTATTAAAACTCAATAATTTACACTTAGATGATGTCATTACCTATTCTGATTGCTTATAACTTAAAGTTGCAATAGATAATATATTTATTTGATAGAAATACTGAAAAATTTAAATAGGATTGAACTTCCAATAAATATTTACTGAAATCAAGAACTGCAGCAAAATTAAAGACTTTTGAATTAAATTTAAATGCAGTATGCTATGGTACATAGATACATTTAAAACACAAATAGTTTGAAATGATTTTTAAAAAAAAATACCATAGCTGCATTAATGTACTAACCTATATTTTTTTTTTTTTTTTGTTATAAAGGTATTGAAAATTAAAATTAAAACAGTTGTTACAAAATATACTGAACTTAGTTAATGATTCTTTATTGTTGAAATAAAATTAGACAGACTTAATAAACTCTAAAGTTAAGATATGAACAATATATTTATAAGTAGGTACTTACTAAACAGGATCAAAAAATTATAAATTTAATTAATAATAATTAAAAACAATAATATATTCATTATTGTAACCAACTAAGTAGATCTCAAATCACATTGTATAAAATTTAGTAAAACAAATATTTCAATGCAAAATAATAAATGCCTTTTAAAATATAAAATATCTACTCAAAAATTACTAACACGCATAGGTACCTGCCTATTTCAGAAACGATTCGTATGGGTAGTAACGGTTTAAAAAGTCGATGAGTGATTAAATAATGGCATCTTAATCCATACACAAAAGAACCCTTATTTAATTTTCTAAGTTATATTAAAGATATTCCGATTTTTTACAACTTGCACTTACCGTATAATATGATAGTGTCCCTGATATATCATCAAGAACACACCAACGATATTGCCATCCTTTGACAACATTTGTCCATTTGCTCAGTGTGCCCTCCATTCTAGTTCAACGGTTCTTACGAATGAAAACCATAAATGCTAAATGCTAATAACTATTGGAATTTATAATTATTATTGCAATCCGGCTCCACATTATTACATGGGCACGAATAAAATTACAGTAATGAAAAAATGGTTTAAATACTTCATGATGCAATTAAAAAGTCATATGCTAAAGAAAAATGTACCGCTGTACATTTAATAATTGTATAGTTAATAATAATAATAATACAACATAATCTATAATTTAATAAATAAAACATAAAAACTAAAAAAAAAATATTTGTATTTCACTGATAACAATATTTATCTTTATCAACTTCAATTTAGCAATTGCGACCAGTAGACACAGACAACATGCAGCTATATAGAAAGCACGGTCTTAGATTATGATTCTGCTCGAGTGAAAGATGTGGCCAGTGTGACCAAATACACAGTTAAATTACTTGAATACCTGTAAGTGTACATACCATAAACATAATATAATATTTTATGTCTATGGTACATACGGAGTGTGATTAAACTAAAATTTTTTTTTCAGTAATTATTAGTAGGCGTGTAAAAACCTACTACAATCAAACACGATACATTGTTATATAACAAATTTGATATTCTTGGCTTTTTCTCTGACAGATGTTTCTACGACTTCATGATAATCAATACACACAGTGTTCGGTTACATTCCAGTTAATAATAAAATTCTATAATAATACGAGTATAATATTAATTAATCATCATTATTAATACCAATACGTTATTGTTATTGACAAAATTAATAAGACTGACAAGTAATAGTAATTATAATATAATAATATAGTGGCAGTAAAATTTTTTTAAAATGTACACGTTTTGTCTCTTTCATATATTATGTGTGTAGATTGTAGATGACTGAAGAAGGTCGTGAGGACGGTTCCATTTTAGTCGATTTAGTATTTGAGACTTATATTCCTACCTTCCTATCTATTTAGAAATATTCCACTCCTAAAGATGTTCACACGGCTCTAATAATTTATTTTATTAACCAAAGTTATGTTTTAGTAATTTATTTTACCTAACCAAAGCATTTTTATAAATTTTTATAATATCTTTGATTTTTTTTCTTTATGCTTTATGTTTGTTTGCCCGTTTTCAGTCGCTGTTTTAGGTATTTGATGATTAAGTAAAAAGCCGGAAATACTTGAAAAAGATGCATTAAAAAAAAAAAAAATTAAAATTCATCAAAATTCTATCTCTGCAGGTGATAGAATTCACATCTTTATAATCTTTAACACATTGAAACGTGACACCAAGTTGCACCGATTTTTATATAATTCACGACCGTAAATGGATTAATAAGATACGATAGAGTTGAAGCCTAAGTTTTACGCACTTCTAAAAAAAACCTTAAAATAAGCCCTGGTAGTTTATAATCAGTTGTTTGTCGTATTTCTTCGATTGAAAAACCGATCAGTTCCGACTACTTACGTCTTCCATCATCAATGTATATTCAGCAATCAACATAGTCAATTACTTCTCTCGTGCCTTCCTGTAATTTCTTTACAGAAAAATTATCGTATTATTATCGTACCCAATCAACAAGAAAAGTACTGCACTCAGTAAAATATATCAACTTTGTATACCTTATAAACTTATATATATATATATAACCGGTCAAAAGAGAGAAATCAAAATAACGAAAACAAAAAGCGAAAACATTATAATAGCGAATAAATGTACAAAAAAATCGAAAACCAAAAGAGCGAAATCATTATTAACTTTTATCTACATTTTACTTTTAAATTATGCGTGTACTGACCCATATTTGGAATGAATGAGAAAAATAAAAACGTGGTTTTAAATTACGACCCTATAACGAAAACATTGGAAATTATCACGATTTTAATTTACAACGATAAGAAATATCAATATAATTTTTTCTTATTTTAGTTTTCATTTTTCGTATATAACACTATTTTGATTTTGCTATTTCGTCCACGAACAGTTAAATCAATCATGAATGTAAATTATACAATGTTGGTGTATTTTTGAATTTCCAATCAAAATAAAACTTGGTTAATACTTTAATATATTATAATATGTGTTTTTACAGGTTAATTCAAAATTTATCTTTATCATGAAACGATTTTCGTGTAAGCAGAAATTTGTAACAGTGAATTAACTACTACATTTTTTTGTATAATAATAATTGTTATTATTTTTAGTTTTCGTGTATTTTAATTTGTAATTTAATGTATTGTAGCTTATTGGGGTCTGGGTAATCAGTTTATATGCGACAACAAACTGCAGTCTATTTTACTATCTCAAAAAAACATTTTCCGAATAAGAAATGTTGTAAAGTGAACTCTTTTCTTGCAGAATCTTAAATGATTAAATGTAATTTGAATATTTAATATTATATGCATGTTTGTCAAAACTATATAAGTAATTGGATTACCGAGAATATGAAGGCAATATTTAATTCGACCAGAATAAAATGTTTGTGTACATAATTCAGAGCACTCTAAGCAATGTATTCGTTCTTTAAATAGTTTCAAATTTCTCTGCGAGTTGTGAGAGTTCTATACAAACTTTGAGGAATAGTAGGTCAAATAATGATTTTTTAAGTAGTTGAAGTAACCTTCAGTTAAATAAATGTCAATTTCGAATAGACAAAATTTCTCCATTACACTCGGTCAATTAAATATTATCTTTTCTATTTAATGTTATAGGTATCAAAATAAAGGAAGATTCATTGAACGCCTATGTTTAATTTGTATAAAAGCATTAGTTGTACCTAATGAACTTCAAGTATACTTATAATGACTAGCGAGATATTTTTAGTTGTAATTAAGTTTTTTATGGGTTTTTTAACTATATAGGTATACATATGAAAACCCTTACATTAATTTAATAATACACATCTTATTGAGTACTATAATTACATATATCATAAAGGTTACGTTTGTAAAAAGCCAACATACTTTGCACCATGGGTATTCTTTGCTCCTTGGTGGATGTGTTCAATTTTAAAGAAATGGTAAATCATTTTTTCAATAAAACAATTCTGAGCAAAGTTTCAGTTAATACTTAATAATAATAACAAAATAATGTATGTATATTTTATTAATTTTATAAATGATGAATTTTGTGTCATATAATATTATCACGTAATAAATCAGGAAAAAAAATATGAAATGATTTGGATTAATAGATCCATTCGGATTAAACAATTTTATGTAAAACTATTTATCTAATAAATTCCGTCAAAATTCTTTTCATTGAACAGTTATACTAATAAACAGTTATAAACAAAAGAGCTAACTTACGATTTTCGATATTTTTTCAAGTTAATTAGATATGTGTGTTAGTGAGATTATGTTAAATTTTTAGGTCTTAATACTAAAAATTCAATATATCATGAAATAAAAACATACTAAAACGATAAACATCAATATTTTCAAAGTTCTATACTTAGCTCAAAATTGGTTAAATATTTTTGAAATTTATGTGGATTGTGCGCGTTACTATTTTTAGTAGTTGGTGAAAGTTTCAAGTTTCTAGGTAAATTTTTTTTTTTTTTTGAATTTATGTTAAAATAAGTAAAGTATAGACAAGAGAGCCAGACATACTTCACACCCCGGGTCAGATATACTCTTGGTAGGTGAGTTGAATTTTAAAGAAATGATAAATTTTTTTTTCAATAAGATATTTTTAAAACACCCACCAAGAATATCTGATCCGAAGAGCGAAGTATATCTAGCTTTCTTCTCTATATAAATACTAATATAAATACACGTATCCACGGACAGTCAAAAACAATATTATGCGACAAAAATTAAAAGTAAATGAATTTTTATCTAAAAATGTTGACTGAATTGTTTGAAATAAAAACATCGGTGTGGAAAAAATTGAAA
>JAIPRM010001083.1:0-42569 GCA_025469315.1 Stegophylla sp. TES_Ste_2020 | reverse complement strand
AATTTTATTGTTTTATTCACTTAATATCATATTTTGTTACATGTTAATACATTTTTAGTGTATATTTCAATAATACATTAATTGAATAAATGCATGCATATTTCGTACGTTTTAGTGCATATAATTCTGGGTCTGATATTTTTTTTTTTCTTATATTATTAACTTCCTTCGTTCAGAATCGTTTTACTGAAGAAATGATTTATCGTTTCTTTAAAATTTAATACGCCCGTCAAGAGAATACCACCCGTCGTGCAAAGTATACCCATCATGCAAAGTATGTCCGGCTTTTTTTTTTATTTTTGTGTAAACTATTATAATCTATGAACATAAAATATTCTGTTATTAAAACATTGCAGTTGGTAAACATACTTAATATAAAACTTACAAGCATTTTTATTTATAATTGACTGTTATGCCCTTCTGAATCGATTTATTAAAGTTATTTTATAAATATCGTATCACTTCTATAAAATTCATCACACCCTTCAAGAGAATCCCAGACAAAGAGCGAAGAATACTCATGGTACAAGGTTTTCTTTACATAACATGTTATCATTTCTTTTTAAGAATTTATAAGATTATGATTTTACAACGATATTTATTTTTTCTCCTCTGTTGAGAACACTTATTCGCATAAAAATACTTGTCTAAATATTTCGATCAGCAACTTTTTGAATCAGAATTCGGTTCCAGATTTTACTTTAAAGAGATAACTTTTCGAAATTCATACTCTTTCAAACGGTTGGCACAACATAAAATTTGTTTTCACGTTATTTTATTTCACTTTGATTGTTTATTTGCTTGCTATACAAAATTTGATAGAAACCAATTAATTTATTTTTATTAAAATTCATTTTCACATTGACATCAGCTTTTGTTGAAAATAGTAACCATGGTAACACAATAAACAATAAATGTTTATTTTTTAATTATATTTATTTTAGATTCTGAGTGGAGTGAACTGTAAAGAAACTTGTGATTTTACAATGATGTATATATATTTTCCCCATTCAGTGAACACATTTTCATCATTTTAACAATGTGTTGACGCAGTATTTCATTTCACTTTCATTATTTGGTTGCTATAAAAAATTGTATAGCAACCAATTAATTTATTGAATATAGTAACCATAGTAACACAATAGTCAACAAATGTTTATTATTTAAATATATTTATTTTTAACGTTGGTAACCACAATAACAAAAGCTCCACTCAGAACCATTTTATCGAAAAATTATTTATCATTTCATTAAAATTTAACATATCCGCCAAGTCTCACACAGGGAGAGAAAAATATCCATAGAGTGAAGTATGTCCGGATTTTTAAAGTATTATGTATACTTCTCATTTTAGATTCTGAATAGATTCATTTTTTTAACGCGTTTAATGTTAACATTTTGATAAACAGATTTTTTTTAAGTTCAGAGTAAATGTGACGGACTCAGTGTATTTTACTGATCCCAATAAGATCAGTAGATAGTAGACCGGTACATTTTTTGTTTATATTCAGGAATCAATTTGGTGTACATATTTTTGATGTACATCGGTTATATTAGAAAAAAACGTCCGATTGTTCGCAGATCGGCCTTTTTACGAGCACTCGTCATCGGGGAGTCATTTACGCGCCCCACGTTGTACACGTTTATACGAAATGACACACCGCCACCGCTAAGGCCAGAGTCCACCGACCAATGACTCCCGATTGTCATTATTATTTTATTATTATTATCATTATTGCTTTTGAAAAAAAGTGTTGTCGTGTCGGCGGTGCCTTTACTGTGTTTTATATTATACGAACGCTTGTTATATAATAACAACGTGCACCACGGTCGAACGACCTTTAACGATCGAAAGAATGCAATCTTGTTCATTTATTATAGAGCTCTGCTGCGACGGCTGCGGCGGTGAATTGTGCTCGCTACCCTCAACGCTTATTTCGGGGGGTGGCTCTAATGCATTTCTCTGTCTCGACCGCCCCCGAAACACGCAAACATCAACAACTAACTGTATTATCCTTCGTGACCGCACTGTCTGACGAAAAATCGTATATAAATAATATCTATACGTTCGATTTTGTCCTTTTTATATCAGCAGCACTCGTCAGATTATCGATTTATACGCGTATAAATATACAACAGAGTTCGCTCGACACCGCGTATTATTATTATACTGTTACAGCGGACGTTTATTTTGTTCGCCGGCGATTGTTGTTTTCCGTTCTGTTTTTGTTTTTTTCTATTTTCTACGTGACACATGCCATTTATAATATCACCGTGTTTGATGTGACAAGTTCCGGAAACTTTACGTGTCTACTGTGAAACGAGAATGCAATAATAATATGATTAATAATAATAAAATATTAACATAACGTTACGAGATCTGTAATCGCGGTTCGAAGGTTCGAACGATAACAATGCCGTGTTCACAGTAAGTTAGGATTATAATATCATTCATAACCGTGCAATAACATTTATTTTATCGTATCGATTTTTGATTTCAAAACGCGTTAGTTCACAAATTTACATAAAAATACGCCTACTATTGCGATACGCATAAATCTTACTATAATTCTAACTTTTCACTACACGTGTAAAACATAATGTTCGAAAGTTTCCCTATTTTTTTTACAGTACACACGTAAATCGTAAAGAATATAATAATAGTGTAAGAGTTTTGTAAGTTTGCGCGTATTAATGTGGAAAAAAAAATGTCCCTGCTGTAATTAATTGAGTTTGATCATCGTTTATTTTTCGGTCTACTAACGCGACTAATGTGCGTTTAATTAATTACGAAAAAAAATGTTATAAAAATAAAATAAAAACGTTCATAGATGGAGGAAAAATCGAATGGCCACGGTGAAAAAATGCTTTCACATTTTTCTTTTTTTTTAATATATTTTTAATAGCAATACAAAACTCGCGGACATTATGTGAATGTGAGTGCGCTATCGAGAATATACTGTACACATACTTAGATAGCCCGTGTGAGTGTGAGTGTGTTTAACAATATTGCCCGCCCTCTTTATTTCCTACTCGAAGGAAGATGCACCGGCCCGGAGAGATGAGTGCCTCACTCGTCGCGTTTCCTTACCACAGTCGCGTCGTCAGTTGATCTTCGGCTTCCACTTTGCGAAGTTTGCCCACGGTGAAGTCTTGACGGATCGCGTTATTTCACAAGTTTTCCACAGACCGTATACACGTAAAACACCGACTACGATCGAACGGAAGTTCAGTAGCATTTCACCATACCGCCGGCTTGTGTTTTCAACGTTTATTCATATACAATTAATAAGGTTAGTATTTTGAGTTCTTGTTTTTCATTTTAACGTACTAAAATTATTGATTTTATTTTTCAACGTAAACGCAACAAAACGTTTGTTTTATTAATTTAACGTATCCGTATGAGTATTATATTTTTCGGTATAAAGCATGTGACCATAAACTTGTTTAATTCATTGAGAGTAAATTATTTCAATTCTGAATATAAATATTTGATTGATTATACTGACAAATAATATATACTTTTTAAAGCACCGCGAAAAAGCTATTGGGATAATTTAAATTTATATACCAGTTGTTTTACTTTATTTTATATACTTTAAAAATATTAAATTATTTTAAGTTAGAATAACAAAAATATTATTTAAAATACTTCGCACCACAGATATTCTTAGTTCCTCAGATCAGATACTCCTAGTGAATGTGTATAATTTTAAAGAACTAAGACGATTCTGAATAAAAGAAGTTAATAATGACAAGAACGATAATAGTCGTCATTTTCAACACACACATTAAGAGTATCTGATACGAAGAGCGAAGAATATCCGTGGTGCGAAGGATGATCAGCTTTCTTGTCTATACTTTACTTTATTTTATCTAATAAATAAGGAAAAATGTGTTAGAAAATTTTCCAAATTTTTTTTCACATTTTCATAATTTTCTTGCGCCGAAATATTTCTCATATTATTATCTATCTATGTTTAAATTTTCATAAAGTTTAGATCAAAAAATTATGGTTTTCGAGTCTTTTTTGTCAAATTTTTAATAGTTTTTGTTCAAAAAAAATTGAAGAATTAAGAAATTCAAAAAATGACTTCTTTAAAGTACCAAACAAAAGTAAATCCGGTTTCAAAAAGTTGCTGATCGAAACTTTTGAATAAGTATTTCCATACAAAAAAGTATATACAGAAAAGAATTTAAAAAATAAAATAATAATAAAATAATCATCATAGTAAAAACACTAATTTCTTCACTTCGTTCAGAATCTAAAATGTAAAGCTTTACCATAACTCGTTCTACATAATAACAGGAAATCTACTCTTTTTTAATCTAAATTACAACATTTTATTCAAAATTAAAAAATAATAATTAAATTGAAGCTTAAATTCTTATTTAATAAATAATGAAGGACATAAAAATCAATAAATATTTAATGATTTTATAATAGGTATTTTAGTAAATTAAAAAAATAAATAAATATATTTTCTTTCTCGTTAGAACATAATTGAAGTTACGATCAATGATATTGACACTAAATAATAATAAAAATCCCTATATTTTTGATACATTATACTTCCATTTTTATAGAGATGTATCATTTACAAGTCACTTGGCAAGGATCTATAACATAAATTGATACGAAACATAACTATTAACTTAATACAAATTCTACAGAGTTATATTTTCAATTTTTACTAATATGATATCAGTTTACATTACGTAATACTTTAAAAAAAAACCTATGTTTCAAACAATTTTCTCTTTAGTTGAAGCTTTACATCAACAAACAAAATTAAATTTAGGTCATTTCATGTCACCTCTTTACAAATGTAATAAAAAATTTCTCTCAATTCAATTTAATATTAGGAAGACTGAATTACAGCATGATGGACATCAATATATCATGCGTTTCAAATTAAAAATAAAACTACTTTATGGTTTTGTTAAATATATGTACTTATTTTTTTATTAACCTCATAACGATACTAATATAAACTCTATATAATAAATATATATATATATAAAGAGAGAGGCAGAGAGAGGTTTGATACATTTCAAGGTAGTACCTATTATCAGAAATGACATTAGATTCGAGATATTTTTTTCCAATGGATTCGAAATACAGATTTTATTTTTTGCTGGTATATATTTTTTTCCCCCGACAAAATCACAGGTGAACGTATTTTATGGCCACGGGAAACTCATCGATTCGCATTTGACCAGATGTTGAATGGAACTCGCGTGCATTACGCGTGCATATTTTATCCTACGTATATAAAGACGTGAACGATCGATGTGATCAATATGAATTTATTTTTATTGATATTCAAATGAAAGAAAAACCCGTTTTGTTTCGGTCAGAGCTCGTGCAATTATTATTACTGTCCACTCGCCTTTTCCGGTGTACGATAAATATAGAAAAATCCTCCGTGTGAATAACGCGTAAACAAACCGGAACCAAACGCAATCGCGTGTTATCAATCTTACACCGGTTTAAATATAGTATTTTCGCTCTTCATCTCCAAAGCCGTCTTTTTTCCAATAAAACTATAGCCAATTCCCACTTTTTTTTTCCTCGAGTAATTCATGATCGTGGTTCGATCAAGTAAATAATATTTAAGAAGGTTTCAAACAAAATACGAGCGTTGGTGACTCGCATATTATTATATAGCGAGGAAAACTCATTCGGCACGACAAAACAAAATATATGACACGCGAAGACCTCAACTGCAGTGTCTCACCTCAACTGCGTTACCGTGTCCGGAGTATGTAACAATAATAATAATAATATGTACATTTGCAACCCGAGCGTATTCATATATCGGCCACATTTTACTACTCACATTTACAATTATTATCATTATAATATAGTTGTCGGGCACAATAATAAAATGTAATATACGAAAGGAGAGAAAATAAACGTGATGCATAATATATTCTATTGTTCGACAAGAACGAATTAATTCTGAAATTATGTAGACATCAATGTATATCATCATAAGTAGGACTAATAAGGATTTCAAAAATCATTCAAAACATAGCTAAGTAATATAGAAATGCATTTTATAACATCAAGAGTTGTATGCAATTTTCTTTAATCTGCATATTTTGCATATTTAACTCTTTTTTCGATATAAGTACATAGTTTGGTTATATTCGAATTTTAAGTGCATAATTTACATATTTTTGAATATTTATTTTGGATTTTCTTGATATCGGAAAATTTATCCCTGAATAGGTAACTGAAGAAATTAAATATTATTTGATATTTTATTTGTTTAAATGTAAGCTTAAAAAGAATAAAGAAAAAAAAAGAAAATTCATAAATAATAGAAGAAGAATTAATAATACATAATATAATATATTATACAATATAATTTTAAAATATTTTGAGTTTCTACAGTAAAATTAATATTTTATGAGAGATTATTTTAGCATTTTTGTATATTTTTAGAGCATAAATGCATGCATATTTTAAGTTTTTTTAGAGCTATAAGTCCCTAGCCTTAATCATAAGCAACTGTAGCCACTACCGTCGTGATACGTGTAGCCGATGTGTGAGTTCTGAAGGGTGTTCTTAATATGGCACGCAACGGGAAAAAAAAAGAACGAGAGTATTTCCGTAATTAAATACACGAAATCGTGTGCAGCGTGAACGCTCGGATTGCGGCTCGGTAAACGGCGAATAAGACACATAAAAAAAAATAAATAAAAAAATCCATGGGAATCGTATTGGGGTCTCGTACCAAAAAAAATATGCATAATTTAATAAAGCCCTGACTTTACGTTTAGGTTAAACGTACGTTTTTCCTCGTGACCTCTGCAAATAATATATTATGTTCGCCACTGCCGCGCCGTGACCACGGATTCCGTACGTTTTAGTTTATCGGAAGTAGGTACACTGCGAACATTACATCACCATCATAACCGTCGTCGTCGTCATTATTATTATTATATTATTACTAGTTTTTTTTTTTTTTGTTAGTTTTTTTTTCCCGACTTATGAATAAATAACATCTTCTTTCGTGTCTTTTCTCGAGTACGTGACCACGTTAAACCTTCTCTCCTATGCCGGTTGTCGTTTTACAAGTAATTTTTATGGCGCACACACATAATACGTATATATATTGTACTATCCGCGTAGCTCAGGGGAAAAGCAATATATATATATATTTTTTTTTTTTTAATATTTATATACGAATATTGAATTCCACGAGTAAATTACGACAGTAAATTCCAGTATGATACAATTTTTGTTTTGTTTTGTTTGTTTTTTTTTTTTTTGACTAGCTTTATTAGGTCAACGGGTGACAGCATTCGAACTAACCAGTTTTTTTGAAACACGTCTGAGTATTTAAAATTTTCAACACGTGCTCGATTAAAACTTAGTCATTGAGAATTTTAATACCTGCAAATATTTTGTAGCGGTGGACATATTATTATTTTGTAATCCCCTCACGTAATCTAATTAAATATATAGGAAATGATAACAATTTCATATTTATAACACGTTGTGCTATATTATCATTTTATTAAAAGTAGAAAACAGACGATAAAATGTTCCGTCGTGAGCGCTTAATGTCTAGGAATAGAAATATGTATTCGTACTCGTGCACATAATATGAAACAATATAAACATTCTTATTAGTGCAATTCACTAAAGTGTAATAAAGTACATCATTTGATTGTAGAGTATTCATTCTTCAAAATCAAAAATTACCAGATTTTTTGTATAATATTTTTGATGATTTGAGCTTAAAACAAAAGTCTACAGAACAAAAATAATAATATTTTTTCCTTCGCGCACTTACAAGAATATTTTATTAGTTTATTTTAGTGTATTACATCAACTGTTTGATGTGTTTCCTTAGTAAAATCAGCATAAATATTACTTATTAGCGCAATATTATATTATATTACCATATTTAATAACCATGGTACCATATTTGATCGCGAAGTCACGACGCAAAATATTCAATTTTTAGACAATATTTATGTAGATTTGAATTTAAAATAAATGTGTGTAGTATCAAAATTAAGCAATTTTTGATACATTGTTGACTCATTCCATTTTTTCTGCATTATAAAATGAATGTTTCATCAGTTTATTTTAATATACCAATAAATTTGCCTATAGACAGTAAGCCTAGTAATACATGTTAGAATTTTTTCATACTATAAATTCACATACGTAATAATTTACAAAAATATAAAACTAACTGCGTTACTAATGAACAGCAAATTGAAGTCATAAACATTCAATAACTACTTTGTATAATTATTGTATTTCATGAATATTTGATTCAAATGAGTAATGATATTATTAATAACAATGTTAAAAATAAAATAAGTACTTCGTATATTTCACAGTAAACTATCTATTCTAAATGGAAATAGTGAAATGTATTTCTATGATGCGACTTCGTATCACAGTACGAATTTCATTACTCCATTAGGCTAACCACTTTATTATAATCATTTGAATAATTATTAGCAGGATTCGGGACTTATAGCTTTGAAAAAACAATAAAATATACTCTTATATATGCCTCGATAAACTTAAAATATATGCACTAAAAATGTAAAAAAATAAGAACTTGCATAATATTATATACATCGTATAAAACTATTAAACGTATTTCTATATTATCACTCTGCTTTGTCTTACTACATTTGTAGTGGCAAATGCTTTAAGTTGTAAAGCCTGATTATTAAAAAAGGACGACGTGTTCAGTTAGTAATCTTTGAACCGTCTAAAATAGGCATCTTAATTTTATTTTCACTACTCGTCTTCTATGTAATTTCAATAGAAAAATAACCAAATAGTTAAATCAATTAAATAGTTAACTAATTTAATTAAATTAGTTATATAAATATTAATACTATGAAAAAGTCTGCAAAAAAATGAAAATGTTATAATTAAATATTAATTTGCCAGTTTAGTCGATGCAATTATTATTACTTACATAAATAATATTTATTAAATACTCAAATATTTAAAATTACTATACACATATTTTTTATACCAGGATTACAGAGTATATAACATAAAAATAAATGTTCATTTTTACGTTTAGTAAAAAATATTATATAAAACACTTATACTGATAATCCGAAATATTATTCATTATTTCTAAAAAGCATACTGTGATATTTGATATAAATATGTGTAATGAAAATACTATGAACGATGACAAAAGCATACCTATGTATTAAACATTTTTCAGATTTTAAATAAAAAGTATGCCTCACTGGATTAATAATTTAATGATACATATTACGATGCAGTTGCTTGTCAATATTTTTATGCCAACGAAATAGAGTAAAATCAATCATATAAATTCATTAAAAACATCATAAAGAGTTAATTTAAAAAGCTATAAAAGAAGTGGAAATGTTAAATCTCTGACAGGTATAACGACCGCACCAGGGAAATTGAATTATTAGTTTATTACTGTTTAAATTCTTTGAAATTATTAGACTTATTTAAAAAATAAGTAAATGTTACATATTACTGATAGGTTATTATTAAAATCAATAAAAAATCAACCTTAGTTTACAGTTAAAATATGCTCATAAATTATTTATAAAAACTATATAGAAACAACAAGTACTTTTGTGGGTAAATGGTTATTAAAAATAAAATATTATTTTAAATAAAAAAAACTTGAACAAAGTAAAAAATAATATTACCTGCTAGGTTGCATGACTAGACTTCACAAATTATATACTTTATACTGTTATGTTATGTAAACATAAGTATAGGTAATAATACGTTTAAATGTATGTTTATATTAATTCATACTACCAGTGTTTTGATAATTATTGAAAGAGTGGTATTTTTCAATCCGTAAATTGTTTTTAGTAACAATGATAGACCAGAAAACTGAACAATAATTCTCATTAACAGTATTTTTATTTTAAATACGTTTAGGTTAGGTAATGTTAGGATTAACTACTGATGAACCCAAGTGATTTATGATTTACTTACATTAATTTATTAACATTCTGCACATATGCGGTTTAGTATTGTTGTGCATAATTTTTAGTAACAATGAAGCTAATGATGAACCCAAGGAACGTTTTATTCTTATTACAATTTTTATTGCTTACGAACACGTTTAGATTTCTTATAAATTTATAACTTATCGAAAATAACTGGTTTAACACCTCTTCCAGGTAGACTGAGCCACAACGGAAATCCTGGTGACGAATAACACTATACATCGCAATTATTATTTATTATTATAGCCTTAGGAGACAAATGTTTTTTTTTTTAAATTACTAGCTCTATACTATGTCCCAGATAAAATATCCTATTCTACGCATTTTGACATGCAAGCCTATAATATCCGTTCTACTTTGAACGATTTACGCGCCAATTTAGATGTGTCAACAAATAATATAATAATGTACCATCTATATTAATTGTATGTAGAAGTCATTCATTGTTTTTTTTTTTTTTTTCAATCACCTAAACATCAAAATTAAACAATAATTACATTGACAAATAACTGAATATATAGATACTCTACATTCATTTTTAGTTGATATTTTTCAAATTTGTATTCTAAAGTTATTTAAATTCGGTACACAAGCGACAACTTTACACATATTAATATAACACAGTTTTGATAGAATCATTCTTTATGTTGAATTATTTGTCCATAGTTATTACTTGTAAATAAAAACACTTTTTAATATGTCATGTCTATAAAATGTATATTAAAATCAAAAATGAATTTTATACTTATTATATTGTAAATAATTGTAATATTAACCCTAAGGCGTATTAGTGGACTAAAGACCGTATTTGGAACAACGAATACTAACTATTCCATTATTAAGTACCTTGTTGCGCTAATTTTTAATAATATAAAACTTAATCTAAAAGTATATCGCTAATTTAAATGTAAAGCAGACACGATTAAAAACTAAACATGAAAAATACGTATTTAATGAGGTCAACTTAAAATTACTACATGAGCGTTATTTAAATTTTAAGTTTTAAAAATATAATGAATCCATGACGGTTCGTTCCCGCCGTTTCGTTTCCGTCAAAAAAACTAATACACCGGTGTGTCGCACCCGAAAAATATTATAATACGATGATAATATAATACGATATTTCGTCTCCGTGAATTATTAATTATCGACAGTTTCTGCACATGTTTTACCACTTGTCACCACGCTCCTCAGTGTCATCACTTCGCTCCTCCCAATCTAACTGTATCCCATAAGCGCAAAATAATTTTACTCAAATAAAAATTAAATTAATTTTATTAAAATCATAATTATTCTTTACTTATAGCCATATGAGTAGAATTTCAAACATGCTTCATTTAAAATTAGAATAACAAATGGTACCTAAATACATAGTTCTTTAACTATAATTAGCAAAAATTTATTTGCTACATTATGTTATATGTATAATTATCATAAATGATCATTATTATCCAACGGTCATTTTCACATATTATAGTAACAAAATAACAACTGAACATTAAATATAATTTCCTAAAATTTTTTTTAAGAATTCTCAATTTTAGATTCTGAATGAAGTGAAGAAGCTAGTGTTTTTACAATGATGTCTATTTTTTTATTTTTTTTTTTTCTGTGTACAACTTTTCGTATAGAAATACTTGTCCAAAAGTTTCGGTCAATAACTTTTTGAAAGCGTATTTTCCTCTAGATTGTACTTTAAAGAGGTCATTTTTTGAATATTTCAATTCTTCAATTTTTTTTTTGGAAAAAACTACCCAAAATTTGACAAAAACGACTCGGAAACCATCATTTTTTGATTCGAATTTTATGAAAATTTAAACATAGATAGAAAATCCTATAAAAAAGATTTTGGCGCAAGAAAATTTTGAAAATGTGAAAAAAAATGTTGGATATTTTTTGAAAATTCTTTTTTTTATTATTAATTTCCTTCGTTCAGAATCGTTTTACTGAAGAAATAATTTATCGTTTCTTTAAAATTTAATACGCCCGTCAAGAGAATACCACCCGTCGTGCGAAGTACACCCATCGTGCGAAGTATATCCGGCTTTTTTAATATTTCAACGTTATTCCACTAAACAACAAAATTGAATAATTATTTTTCAGGAAAGTATAAATAATATAAATAATTAAAATTATTAAACAACAAAAAGAAAAAAAATCATGTATGTTTTCTTTTTCTATAAAAGCTAAATATTTGAGACGATAATATAGATTATAAACAACTAAAAACGAATTATAAATTAATAACTTTTTTTAGGAACGTCTCAATCCAAAATTTTTATCATGAGCCATTATGGTCATTAACACTGTTACCTATTAGTTAAAATAACATAGAAGTACATTTTGTATTATGTATATAATATTCATTATCAACTTTACACTGACAACCTCTTACAACCACTTACAAATTCCTATGCATTTCTATTTTACTTTTTTACGCTTGTACTTTGTTATATTATACAAAATTGATTTACTTGCCCCCTAGTTACAACCAAATATGGAACAACAAACATTGAATGGTACTACGAATTGGAAAAGACATATTTTTATTACAACAAATAAATTTAATTTTTTTTCGTTAATAAAATAACTAATAAAATATTTGAAAATACTTAAGAGTCAAATCAAAATATATAGAACTAAGATATACAAAAAAGTTTTTACTAGTACATCTTAGTTATAGTAATGAGTAAACTATAGCACAAATATAATAACAATAATAATAATATAATACCATTAGGCATCAATATATTCTATCCTGCTCTCCATAATTCTATAATTGTCGTCCAGGCTGCATTTTTTTACCTCTAAGTTCCAATAGTATATTATATTTCACCTCAATATTACGTGTTTCAATTAATATATATGCCGACCAAACGTCCTATCGCTAATAATTCATAAAGATGAAATGTCGTACTACAATATTTTTGGGGGACGAAACGTCGAAGCATTCGTTATTTTAACGCAGGCGAAACGATGAGGATGAACCCTCACTTTATCCAATATAATATATTGTTCTTATGAATGTTTTAATCTCTAATAATACTTTTAATAAAAAAAACCCAAAATAAATAAGATGACAAAAATTCAATATCCGAATTCCTTACTATACAAGTGGATTTTCAATAAAAAAAATAATTGAGAAGTACCGATTGGCGATTTCTAATAATTATTTCAAGAGGTACGAGTAAAATGTAAAGAAGGTACGTTGATTATTATTGCGTTTTTCATTTAGAAAACAATAAAAATCTATAACATCATTTTATATCATGCACGTGACGCTGTAACTCGTAAAAGGGTAAATGTAAAATGTAGTTATTAAAGTTTAAACATCCGAGTTCCCGAATAATTTTTATTTTTATATTATAAATTATTTCGAGTGAATTTATGAAAGAAATTTTATAACAATAGCATGCAGTTAAAACGTAGCCAATTTAAAAATTAGAAAATGATAAATATAATTTAAAAGTGCTTTTCTTTTCGGTCAAAAGTGTTATAATATAAATAAAAGAAATTTACCATTTTTAGCGAAACGTGTGAATTATCAGCGAAAACAGAGGGGAAAATAGAGTTTACACATCGGTGTTCGAACACTCTCTATCTTAATATAAAATATAAAAGTCTTGACAGTTTCACCGCGGTCCTAACTTAATTTTCAACTCAACAATCGATAGCAACGATGCCCACCGAGTTCCTTTACTCATATCTGTCTAATATAACATAGAAATAAAAATAACAAATAACAATTTGTTTTTAATATCGAATTGAAGTACAATTTATGTCATAAGCCGCGGTATATTAATCGCGGTCTCCTTAAAATGTCGCAGCTATAAAGTGCAGTATAATATGAGTGTATCGTATAGTTTTATTCATTTTATCTGTCTTTAATGATTATATCACGTATATTTGCAGTAAGTGCTAAGAATATTTGTAAAAGATTTATAAAATGCACATGCTGAGAGTTCAATAACACTTCATGTTTAAAACCATTATAATGAGATCAATAATAATTGCGGCCATAATTTGGAATACTTTTATTAATCTAGTCAAATCCGAATAATCCAAAACCGCTTTATCCATTTCTTTAGGTTAGAAAACTAGTAGAATAAATGCACCAATTTCTACACTAGATACATAATTAAATAATACATTTCTAGCAGAAAGGCTAATAAATAATGTTGTACAATACATGTATAAATCGATAAATAATATGACTGGCTGCCCTGAATTACTTTCTACAGTTTCGTCTAATGTTAATACCTAACTATAATCTTCACTCTACAAACACATTTTATGTCCGTTTGCATGGACAGAATTATATTTTCAACTTCCCTTTCAGTAAAATTATATATAATTGTAATTCAACGTAATATTTTGATTTTTTTTCCTCTTACCCTACAAATAATCTACGTATTTTTAACATTAAAGTGAAATGGCGTTATTTTAATAATCAAACTCGTTTTATTTTCACTCAGTCGAACTATACTCTTCACCTTCCAGACGTAAATATTTATTTATATACCAAAAATAAATTACTATTATTATTATTATTATTATTATTATTATTATTATTAACACTTTTCTCTCCCCTTTCTGGTAAAAATCTGCGCAGCATCGGAGCCGTGTTCTCGACTTACCTTCGGCCGTTTTCGATAAATTGTCGTCGTAAATGTATATATTATGTATAATGTATAATATTATAATCCACACACGGACGAATTATAATATCGCGCGTTTCCGACGGTAGGCTTAGGACGTGACGCGAGTTTACGTTTCGGTGTCTTCGTGTACTCGCCTCCTCGTCCACATCGAACTCGCCGGTCTCATATACAATATTATCCGTGGTGCATCCGTCTTGCCACTTATACTCGGTTTATGTAATCGACGTACGACAATGATGCTCCGTCGGTCGGAAAAACGACAATCGATTCGGCGACCACTTGTGCGCTGCACTTCAACATAAATATACATATTATAAGCGAGTATTTTTATAATAATGCGCATCCCATTTACACACACTCGTGTTCCAGTATATTTATACATATTATACATGTACACATGATATATTTCGAATTTCCATAGCGGTTTGTACAAATGCGGCACGGCGGCGTCGTCGTCGCATCCGTCGTCCGTCCGTCGCGAACCGCAGCGAAGCCGCTGTATACCGCGGTTAAACGCGCGCGTTTTTCTCTCGACCACAACGCATAAATACATAAAATATGTTCATAGCACGATATTTGTTGATTTATTTATTTCAATCAACCGTGTGAATATAAAAGATGGATAATATACTATTTAAGTTTCATAACAACAGTAGTAGTAGTATATTAATAGTTACAAAATATTGACAATGACTACATATTAAGTAATATCCGAACAAGAGGTGAGGGATTCTAATTGTCTGGAGACATAAGGAGTCTCATCGGCTCGTTTATCGTGCAATCACTTTTGAATTGGGGAGTATGAAAGGATGCTTAGAAAATAACATCTTTCTGCGGTTGACTAAAGAGTCTATATTAAAAGGTTTTGTATGTCTAAAATAAAACTCGCTTATCTCTAGCAGATGCACCAATACTGGTCTCAAATTAACGACCCGTAGTATAAAATGGGGCGCTATAGGGCACAGTATATTGTCTTGAGTGAGTCTTTTAGAGTAAAATATTTAATTGGTTCATAATAAATCCAAAGACTTTCTGTGCTTTATAGCATATCAGACCCATATAATAAATTGGCCACTTGGGTCCAAGAAACTTTTAAGCTTAAAGGAAAGATCATATATAAATATCTGTCCGAAGAGTAGATAGCACATTACATCATAAGAAAACAATTTGGGAATAGTTTTCTATTAAATGGCATACATTTACACTCAGAAACGTTTAATGATAAACCTAAAAAGTTGAAGTACATAAATAGAATAAATACGTATACATATATATTGACAGTAATATGCATAGGAAAGAAGAACGAGAAATACACCCCCAGTCTCTATTTTTACGAAAAAAATATCGTCCCCATACACACAAACTACACAGAGTCCAATATTATAATTTTTGTACCCGAAGACATATTTTAAAAATTGTGTACTTCGCTCGTCGGGTGTTCTTCGCACCTCGGGTAGGATACTCTTGACGAGTGTATTATATTTTAAAGAAGCGATAAATCATTTCTTCAATAAAAAGATTCTGAATGAAGCTTCAATAAATACACAATAATAATTATCAGTTTTTCCAAGAGCTGTACAAATGTTATACAGAGTGAAATTCGTAAATCATTAGTGTGATGTGTGATGACGTGACGTTTTATATGCACCTAAATTATATATTATACGCCTAAATATGAGCATCATCAAGGATCTATAATTAAACATATAAAATAATTCATTTTCTTGGTGACTATCATAATATTATAATAAACACTGAATAGTGTGTAACTATTTATTAATAAATATGAAACACGAATCTCTCTGTAAACACAATCGCCATAAATTATAAATAATAAAAACAATATACATACTACCTAGACTAGACCGTTTGACGACAAACTGTGTCTGTATTATTACTATCATCGTTATTATATATACGTTCTCACATATCTTTGAGCATACTTTTATATAATATACTTATTATTAAATGTATGTATAGAAAATAAACTTTCGCTGAGTAAAGAGATAAAGCAACTTATTTTATGTATTCGTGTAGGAGCACATATACGTGTGAACCTGCATTCGCATCATATGTTAAAACGTTCCATGACAACCACGAACAACCAGGTTACCAATAAGTATTTATTCTATAAATATCATTAAATAAATAATTAATTTAAAAAATAATAAACCTATAAAAATTTAAAATTCAATGAACTCTGTAGACTGAAAATATTTTACATTTCTCACTTTTGAGTAATATCAATTTTTTTTTCATTCTTATTAAATATTAATATAGGTCGAATAAAAAAATCAATGTAATTAATTTATATACGTTTTTCATTTTATGTAAAAAGAGGAAACCCCATAAAATAATAATAATAATAATAATAGTTTATTACAGAATAAATTCTTATTATATTTTTAATATACAGGACAGTTACATAAATATTTAAAAATATAAATCAAGATACATATACTTATATCGTAAACCAAGAACATAAAAATAAAAATTAATAAACACATGTAAAAAGATCTTTGAATAAAGAGTAAAATAAATCTTCATGTTTTATAGAATTTCCTAAAGACATTAAAATATTGAATGGGAAAAATAACATACTCGTAATATTATTTTATTTAGTCGATGTAGGTATTCGGTATGTAGAAAAACAGGTAATACACAGAGTTTTGAATCAATTAGTTCTGGACATTCTATAGTGTTGTTTAATAATTCATAAAGTAATTTTAAATATAATATTTTTTTCTGGTAGTAAGATGGAGAAAATGTTGTTTATAAAATTGTTATCAGAATGAGGACCTATTATATTCATTTTACATTGAAAGCTTAAAAATCTGAAACAAATATTTTTAATTCAATAAGGGAATTTTTAAGAATACTTATCCCTGTAGTCCTCTGCAATAATTTATTCGGCTTAAATATTACATACGTCTCGTGTCAGCAAATCAGCGATCACGGCCTTCATTAAGAGTAGTTCTAGGAGCATCAATTCACTTCAACCAAAAGTTGAGATGTTGGGAAAGAAATTCAACGTTAAAATTTCGAAATGAATTGTTGTACGTAATATGTATGCGACTTTTCAAAATAATATCATTTGATAATTGATACAAATAGGTAAACCACTAATTTATCAAACTTATTATTAAATATTTTCATAAAACCAAAATATATTATGCCATAATGGTCAATGGAATCCTTATCACCATTATCATAAAGAAATAAAAAAATTAATGATTAATTTTGGCATTTTAAGCATTTTGAATATGGAAATTCGATAAACAAATTTTTATAAAAATAAATATTAACGAATATATGATTGAGCTTGTTACAACATTTTAAACTTCTAAAATAAGACATTTAAAAAGTTATGAAACAATTTTTACATGAATTTCTGAACAGGAGGAAATCTAATGGATCTAGAAGTAATTCCAAGCATAAATATACCTTAAAAGGTTGATATTTTCACCCATTATCAGAAATAATATTGTACAAATTGAATGAAAATTTTAAAAAAAATTAATCACTTATAGGATTAACATAGAATTTCGGATATTTTTCGTTTAACAGAGGTGTTTTCTAATAAAATTTGTTATTCTTGAAATTATGAGTTGCAACTTAAACACAACCTTACTCAGGTCTGCGGCCCATGAAAAATCGTTAATTACTAATAAGAAGCGCCCTTTTAAATCTCAGAATTCGGGGCCATATAAAATCATGCCTACATCGATCCTTGGTTCAAGTCATTTCATCATTTCATTCATCATCATTCGACCACTTCTCTTAGAGGCAACAACAAGCGAAATGACTATTGGGCCAATTTCGGCGACGCCGAAGCCGACGGTGCCACAGACGACGAGAATCGCGGAAACCAAACAACTATCGGCACGTCTGATGGTGCGAAGCACCTACCGGGACTAGTGGATACAGAAGTGGCGTCCCAGTAACTTCCCGAGCACACCTGATCGTGGACAAGTGAAGGGAAGCCGTGCCTGGGAAGCAGAAAAGACGAGCACCGGGCGTGCAAAAACCGAGGATTTGGCGTGCCAACGCCACGCTGGAAATATCAGGTTGCGTGGCTAGGTGCACCTTGTCGTACTGTCGCCGGACGCGGTCGGACCCAGTGAACTCCGTCCGTCTGTGGACTCTTACTTCATCTTCAAAATATATATATACTTCCGTACAACTCTTAAACCCGCTATTGAAGGCTCACTCCGGGAACAGTAAATAAATATTCTTTCGCCGAGCGAAGCAAAGCAGATCCGTTAAAAATTCCCTCGCAGTCCGCTGCATTACAGGTATTTCGCGCGTATCTGCTCAGAGCATATTATTGACGACTACGATGACAATATGAACCGTGTTCGTATTTATTTATTTATACGGTCCCGCATACCTTTGAACATACTTTTATAATATAATATATACCTATTATTATGAAATGCGCATAATACACTACTGGCGTGTAAATGTCCATGAAATAACGCGTTTTACGTATATCTGTGTACGACGAGCCGCCGGCTGCTGGTGTGTACCTGCACTCATAATATTATTATTATATACCGTTCTGGGTGATGACCACGAACCAGTAACCGGGTATCCGGTTAGAGCGAAGAGGCGCGTGACACGACGACCGAGTGGACACCGTTTCGGAATGCTCTCGTAATATTATAAGCGCGACGCGACGTTGACGGATTGTTCGCGCGCGCGCGCGCGCGTATTTTATGCGACCTAACGGGGGTCGCATACGTTGCACCGCCGCCGCCGCAGTGTATTTCGCTCTTATTATTATTTATTATTAAACGCACGTCTAGTCGCCGGCCGAACGCACCACAGACACCTGGTTTCCCCTTACAAGGTCAACGCGCGCCGCCTGCCGTATCCATCTTCGTACATAATATCGTATGCGCATTTGACGACAACGACGTGCCACAGCACGGTAACGGTAACGCTCTCGCGAGCGCGTCACCGCACGGCGGCACGTTAACGACGCAACATGATGTTATACTGCACAAGTACACAATATATTGTATTATAAAGTAGGTACAATAAAGTTTATACGGCGTATAAAGGGAAGTCGTTATAGGATCATCAATTGGATTACGCGACAAATCGGGTCGCGATGACACGACTAACCACAATCCCTCCGGTGAGGTAAACCGACACGATAATTTAATATCGTACAGCAACCACCGACACCGGCGGCGATAGGTATGCACCACTTGCGTTCGTCAGAAGCTGTGATATTAACGCGAGTTAACAAAACGTGTATGAAACAAAGTTGGTGACCAGACTATTATTATTATTACGCTAATAATAAATACACAACAACGTGTGTGGTACGACGACTCGGGTTCAAGTGTTTTTATCTTCTTTACCGATGACGATTATATATAATCCAGGGTTCTCAAACCCGCGGCCTGCAAGAGGTAAATTTTACGTAACATCCCCCGTCTGTTTCAAAGCCATGAATCACTTGCATAAATTATTAATAGAGAAGGGTAAAGGAGTTTTTTTCTAGTGTTCGAATTCAAATTGAATTTGGGAGTCGTAATCCGGATAAATAATTTTGTTGTGATCGCAACGTGATAAACATATTTTAAACATCAAAAATCCGTGCTAAATAATAGAGTTTTCAATTTTGATGCCCAAATTGAATACAGCACCGTTACAAGACAAAATTTTCAGGGGGGAAAGACCAAGTTTTGAAAAGGTCTCCCCTACGTATAAGAAGAAAACACAAAATTATTGTTACTTCTAGAAAAAAGGATTCAGTTAAAAAGAGCTACTTACAGGAAACTGTGTCCATTAACACTGTTAATTATGCAACTTTTATCGATAGTAGTCGATCGGATTTAAAGGAGTCAATAATGTTTATGTTTAGGACGGGGCCTTCTTTAGTTTTTTTGAATGCGGGGCCGGGACATCATTTTTTTTCCCCCGTAACAGATAGGATTTACGTCTGCGTTTGCGTACAATAATAAACCACACAAGTCGAACTATCGTTCATTTTTTTTTCTATTCGTAACAAGCATGACGTTGATTTTAATATTTTTAAATCGCATAGAACACGATTTTTGCGCACAAACTACGCCCGAATAGATATATGTGACTGTAAATTTATCATTTCCAGCTAATTGTTACGTACGCAACGCAGTGTCTTCCTAGACGCGCGAGACTTAACCTTGCGAAATAATTTCCGTCATTAACCCGCGTGGCACATAATTTCAACGATTACGTTATCGATTATATATTCTATTATAATAATATACGTCTACAATTTATTATGATGATGAGACAGAAATCGTGGGTGTATGAGTGTACCTCATACCATTGTATACATGTTGGAAATATCATAGGTGCCCGACACCGTGTAATTATCATTCTGCGTTTAGTATATTTTCGGTGGAAATACTAATTTTGATTTCTCCTAATCTTTTGATTCGAGTTCCTTTTTTAACTTCGTTAGTAATTCAACGGTTACGATTTCGGATACCACCTACATCAAATTTATGGAAAAAAAAATATGATGATAATAATAATGGTCGTTTTATATTATTATACGTTCCGCTGTATAATTTAAAAAATTGTAGCGAACAAAAACACACGCATAATATTGTATTACGTCGTGTGCCACGGATTCAGTCGAACATCATCATTTTTTTGTTTCATTACGAAACGTATTTATTATTTATGGTCGTTTTGCATCGCATTATGCTGCCAGAAAACGCCACCGCGCTACAGCGACGATTGTCTCGTATTTATGTGCTTGTATCCACATAAAACAATGCCATACGCATCGAGCGAACAACGACCACGCGGGTGAACTGCAGCACTTAGCCATATATTTTAGCGATATAATATAATACAAACTTAGCAATGGATACAATCATGCAAAAATACTTTATGGTTAATAAAATATTTTTCAAACAGTGATGACGATGGAACTAGAATTCACTACAAAGGTACACCTAACTAATTTAAAATGGGCATATTTTATTATCAACAACTCGAATCTCGGCACTTTTAGTTACGATCCTTTTTTAAGTAGGTTATTATCATTTCTTTGTAAAAATTTTGAGCATTTTGATTTCATATTTTTCGTTTCAGTAGATCTACAGCGGCGCCGCGTATTTTGGTGTTAGAACACTTCCTCCCGAAACATCGTTTGTGTGAAAGGCAAATTATTGCTAGTAATCAACCTTCTATTTACTGTTATTATTTTCTTTTAGAAAAACGAAAATGAAGACTAAAATGTATATATTTATAAATGAAAAACACTAAAACGCGCCTTAGACGATCACTTTTAAATCCACAAATGCTCAATTTTGAAAAAGAAATTGTTAGAAAGACTATTAGACTATGCAAAGTGAATAAAATCTTGATTTTTAAAATTATTCCATTCTCTAAGTTAAGGTTTTCAATATCTTTGAATTTTCATACATGAATTGTATGTGTTCAGTAGATACTAACGGCGAAATCCGAATTTTTATTATTATAGTGGAAATAACGATGAACTTCTAAGGGCATGATTTTAACTAAATTAATAGTTTACCATGTACGCACTTAATTCAAATCCATAACGCTGAATTCCGATTTCGAACTTGCCGCTTTTGAGTTTAACTAAAAGACTAAAACACTTTCAAACCATGGAAGCCGTGTGCACTGTACGGAAAATATAATATTCGAACGCCGAGCGCACGCGCATAATATCGTAAAAATGTCTAGGCGGAAAAATGCATCGGACACACACACACGTGCATTGGCGGGCGCTCGCATGGTAGAAAGTCAAGGTTTATAGTTAATAAGAATAATTATAACATTAATAAAAAATATGCTATCCATAAGCCCGGTATAGAAAGCGACCTTTTGAGCGTGCCACCTACATATTATTATTATTACAAATTATATTATGTGTAATATAAATGTAATGCGCGTACAACACAGGACGGTTCAGCTGATGACGTACACGCTGTGTAATAATGTACGCGTGCAAAAACACTAATGTGCAGTGTGCGCCGCTGACAAATAATAACGTATCACGTCGTTTGTAACGATTAAGTTATAATTTCGTCAGTGGCGCGAGACGCGACGGCAACGCGGGGCTTTCGCGTTCTCCCGTCGTCGTCGTCGTCGTCATCGTCGTCGCGTCGTCAAAAAGTGAAACAACTGTATGCGCGGCGGCAATCCCTGCGCTCGCACGTCGTTTTTATTCCCGCGACGTCATCGTCGTCTGTAACAGCACGTGTCATTATTGTTGTTACGATAATTATTATTTTTACCATATTTGCGCGCGCATATTATCAACAGCGATGTATACGTCTTATTGCGGGCAAAACGTGAATTGCCCACGGGTATTCCGGCAAAAAATCATCTAATTTTTATACTTTATAGGTATACAGTTTCGTTCACCTTATCTAATAACCTACAGGCCTCGTGAGTTCAAGCACTGAACGCATGAATAAGCATGAAATAATGCACTAACAATTAGCAAAATATGTATTAAAACATGCACTAAAAAATTATCTATATACCTATAAGCACTAAAAATCAGAAAATATACAGTTCATATAAATGCATAGAGAGAAAAAAATGACGTAAAAAAAAATGTATTTTACGAATAATTTTATGGATTTTATTATTAACTTGATATAATTTTGAAAAAAAAGAAAAATTTTGTAAATTAAAATTGTATTTTATAAAATAATTGAACGAAACATTTTTCCAAAAAACAAGTTATTTATCTAATACTTTTATTACCAACCCTGACAAACGATTTTCTTGAATATGTTGGAAATAATATGCGTTAAAATTCAATAAAATTTACTGATGGCAATAAACTCAAAATATGCAAAAATATGCACTATTAAATTTTATATTCTGATTACCATTGTTATGAAACAGATTTGTATTTGACTCTGCATGTTTTCTTATGTAGCAAAAAATCATGCTAAAGCATGAACTTACGGACCCTGCTTATAATTAATAAATAGATAGAAAATAATATGAGAAAATTTTGGTGCAAGAAAATTTTCAAAGTGTGAAAAACTCACATCAAAATCTTATTTATTCTCATCAAGAATTATTTTTTTACTTTTCTCAGTTAATAGTAAAATATAAAACAGGCCAAGAAAAAAATTAATTTTTTTAGTTTTATTATTTTATATATATATATATATATATATATAGAAATAACTGTGAATATATATTACTGTCGACCAATCCTTCGTCGACTTAACACTTGTAGACTAAATGCTATTATCGACTTAACATTTTTCGATCAATCGTTTCATGACAGACCCGAAAAATATGTATTACTTATTAAAATATGATTCATAACATTAATGATGTTTTTATTTTTTTTAATAATTTTTTTGCTTTCGGTTATTTTTGGGAGTATTTCAACGAGTTTCTGGTGTGTGTAAACTCCGAATTTAAGACATTTTAAGAAAATATTAATCCAAATTTTTACAATTGTATAGATATAATAACAATAGTAACACTAAACGTTTTCCACACACATTTGCGCATCTTTAAAATAGGTACCTACTTATCACTGACCGAACCGAAAATTTAAGTAAATACAGATAAGCGAGAATTTCTCTCTCTCTGACGTAAATTACTGATATTGACGTATATATGTACTTAAAAGCACATTCGGGGTACATAAAATACAAAACAGGTATCTATTCCTAAAACACGGTTGTAAAACTCAAATCAACAAAATATTATTTATAATGACACGCTTGCCGACTGTACGATGTTTATTTTCATAAATGTAAATACGAATAAGTCAGATGTCAAGTCCGTCCAAAGTTTCGACATAAAAGACTTTAACATAATAGGTATAAGTGGTATAAGTGGTACAAACTACGTATTACTTTAAACGCAACCTGGGTAATTATGAGCGCCCAACTTGATTGTTGAGACGTGTGTTCGGCGCCATGGATGGTGACGACTCGTGTATTATTATATTATGCGTGTATTAACCACATTATGGATTTACTGAAGTGTGTGTGTATGCGCACGCGCATGCAATTATATATTTATGTTTTTTTAATATAAATTCTGGTGTGGAGGCAATAAAGTGTACAAGAGTATGCAAACCAATACTTAGAACTTGCAAATTGATCCGTGGTTTTCTATCAGTTAATGCTCTTGCATGTATGTGCACGTTTTTTCGATACAGAACATTATCGTAATAATAATTTATTACGTATGTATAGACATATAAATTCTGGAATACATAATATAATAATATATTATTAAATCGGTATTATTTGTCTTTCCAGTAGAGGATTTAATTTGTTTTTTACCGGTGCCAACAACTAACAGATGTATTATTATTATTATTATTTTTTACTACTAGAGATGTCCACTAAAGGAAGCCGAAAACAGAGAGGTTTGAACATCCTACATGCATAAAGTCAGTTAAATCGCACATTGTGTCATATTCTTTTTATATTGATTTATAATTAAATTATAATAAATAAATTTTCCTACCGCTCAAGCTAAATTGCTTATTTATACTAATGTAGTTAAAAATATCACCAAATCAAAAAAAATCTAGATTGATTAAGAAGTGTTTTCTAAGACATATAATAAATACAAAATGATTTTTATCAAAATCATAATAATTTTATATTTTATTAAGTGCTATGAAAGATTAAGTGTTCTGAAAAATTAACACTTTTATTTTACTACCAATCGTTACTTATAAGAATGTCGAATGATAAACCTGTATACGTACTCACAAAATGTTCATTTTTCTAAAGACATAAATTTTTCGCTAATCTTGGTTTACCTCATGTCGATTGAGGTACCTACTCAAATATATCTAAATAACTATTTATTTATTCAATATTAATGTTATTATTACAAAAATCAGTCTTGTAATCGTTTTTGTTATTATCTAGTATTCGATTGTACGTGTTTTGATGTATTAAAAACACAAGTGAAAAAATGTCATTATTCATTGTTATAGTTATTTATACATTTATTTATTTTTGCTTAATGACAGTGCACATTTACACTCGGAGTTGAAAAAAAAATTAAAATGATAATTCTCATACATCGTATTCTCTCTGTACATCATTAAAATATATTATGCGACCATAAACACGTAGGCGTGACTGTGTTTTAAATCAAATAATAATAGTAAGGATGAAAAAACCAAATTACTGGTAGTGGGAGTTAGGTGGTCGACCGTTCCGCACAAGACTAGTTTTTTCTTCTTACCATAAAATACCAGCCTATCATTATATAATTATATGCATATTGATATAAAAACGCACTAAATACAATATATTAAATAAATCCATATCACTAAACCTAATATTTTAGTTAATAACATAGCTTCACTAAGACACCCGGGGGATATTTGCTGCAGTGCCGTACGATTTTCCCGTTAACAGTAGTCCGCCACGACTCCGAACATCGGAACATGTTTTTTCATTATTATTGTTATTAAAAACCGATTAAAATAACCGATCGTGATCCGTGGACAGTATCGGTTGGCCGTAAAACGTGATTTAAGTGAATTTACCACTTTTAACGATATTTATGATTCATTATTATTAAAGATGTCTTCCAGGCACCAGACGTTGCTCTTCTTGTCAGTTTATCATTATTATTTTTATATATATATTTTTTTTCATGTGTGTTTAAAATATTACAGTTTGATAATTAGGATTCTTTGCCAGTAAAAATATTGAACTGGCTATCCACAATCTATTATTAAATATTAAATGTATACGATGTATG
Organism: Stegophylla sp. TES_Ste_2020; assembly: GCA_025469315.1. Lineage (NCBI taxonomy): Eukaryota > Metazoa > Arthropoda > Insecta > Hemiptera > Aphididae > Stegophylla > Stegophylla sp. TES_Ste_2020. The sequence goes on along the minus strand of JAIPRM010001083.1, from coordinate 16,146 downwards.
CCATGTATCTATTTAAATATTTAATAATATTATAATGTTGAAAACACCCACAATTCTATTAAAACAACAAAATTGTTATTTCATTAATAAGGAATAATAGAAATATATAATATGATATGCAATAAAACGAATAATAATTGTAAACGAACAATAATTATTAAATAATAAGTTGTGACAATAAATTAATAAAATTACTTAATTAATATTATATTTACATAGGAATTATTTTAACTAGTTCAAAATAAAATACAGTATAATTAAATAATTTTTAACTTTATTTTATGATTCTAAACGAAAGGAAGAATTTGTTGGTTTTACAGTAATATATTTTTTGGTTTTAGAACCAATATAACGTTTTTGAATTGTAAAAATAGTTCAAAAGTTTTATGTAGCCCCTCAATAATTCATAAAAAAAATTTTCTATACTAATAGAAAAATTGTAATCTTCGATAATGTGTAAAATATGCCGTACACTTACTAGATTTTGATGAAGTTTAGTAATTTAGTAATAAATTCAAAATAATTTATGCTAAAAAATTTAAATTATCAACAATAATTATTTATTATTGCTTCAAAATTTTAAATAATAAATATCATAAGGAATTATCAAGCACCAGGCAAATCAATCATAAAATTGGAATATCTAAGTTAGATAAAGGTATATCTAAGGTACATTATTTACCCTTCACCAATGTGTTGTCCAAAGAGCGAAGCAATTTAGAATTGATTAAAATATTTAATGAGTATAAATAATGAATAAATAGGTACAACCGTACAACAGACGTTCATTCCTAAATAATTGTATGCATTTTATTGTGTTATGATTTAATTTACTTCAGTCGAAATGCGTAAATTGTTTAAAAGTCGGAACTTAATGAATAAAAAATCATTCAAAGAAATTGTTTATATTTATTAGGTGATCATAAAATTACAATTTGATAGACATTTTCATCCATGCATAGTGAAATAAGTAACTTTTACATATTAAATTAACCGTTAGTTATGTTTTCCGTAATTACATGACGTGAGACGTTTTGAAAATGCACTTTTTATATTCGTTGTATACCAAGTACATTATTATAGATGATGGAATTGTGGATTCAAAATTACACTAAAAATCAATTATATTCTAAATCCAATCCAAGACGTATCTCTCAATCATTTTTATCTATTGCTGTTCCATCATGTTTTATAAATGAAACGCATTTATGAGATTATCGTTTATACATAACCGTGATTAATAACTGTGTATCAATAATGATTTGATGATTTTCTTATTATCTGTTGAACAGGTTGGAGATTGAATGTAAGAATGTAAGGCAAGCGGGATAGGACATGTTTATTTCATTATGGGACTTAGACAAGAGATAAACGAATTGTGTTTGTGTGTCCGCACAGTAAAAGTCCATAAATTAGGAACTGTGCTCGACAATCATAATAATATTACTATATCACTTATTTTTAATAAATATTAAAACATTTTTCAGTTATTCTGAACTCAATTCTACGTATAGGTAAAATATTTAAACATAGATTTATTTACATTATGTGCTAACTGTATAGTATGTTCAAGGGAATGTAAGTTCCTAGTTTAAAATCCAAGTTTGAAGTTACTTGTTACTAAGTTACCAAGTCGTAAGTCCCAATCCAAAAACCTTCAAAAACGCATTGCACTCGAGGGCTGTAGTGATTAAAAAAAGGACATTTTTCTACAGGTTTGAAATTAGATTTAAAAAAAATATATATATATAAAAATTTTAACTTTATTAATTTTAAACAGACATAAGTTCAATACGCAATATAAGTTATGATAAATAGATTATTACAGAGAATAGCATAAAATATTATAAACTTTAAGATAACAAATAAATTATTATAACTTGTATAGATATTATAAAAAAAATCAACGTTATATAGTTATGTAGCACTTAGATATTATTGTTTCAGTATAATATTGGCGTGCTCACGCACAGAATATACAAAATATAACAGACATTGAAGGTAGAATGCACTTGTTGCTGAAATGTGGCGGTTCTATTATCCATAATAATATATAAACTACAATATATTTATATATATATATATATCGGTAGGATTAATTGAACTGTTACAGAACTGTCAGACATGTAAACCGTCGGGCGTGTGCGTGCGTGTACTGTAAAAAAAAAAACGAATGTTATTCTTGTATGTATGTTAAGTGTTAAATACTCCTCGCGGGACGAAAATACACGGCGTTGTCGTAAAAACGACGACGCGTTGGCTTCTCCCGTTAAAAACGCACGCGCGTATATAATAAAATATATACCCGTCGACCGGCACCACTCATGCAGTGTTGTATACCATAGTAATATAATGCACATATTACATAATGGATGAATTATGCGATAAAAAAAAAATAAATAAATAAATAAAAGAACGGAATAAAAAAACGCGTACCGTATATTATAAGTTTATTGGCCCCACGGCCTGGTGTCTCTCTAAGAATATTGCAGAGGCGTCGTCGTCGGCTACGCGACGTATTTCTCCGTGGAATATAATATACAATCGATATTGTAGGATTCGGCTACACAGCCACGCGGTGACGTCTGGTGCCGACAAAACCTGAAATCGCATGACGGCGGCAGTTCGCAAAATAAATATTATTATGACGCTGCCCGGACCACAAACGTTTTGCCAAATTTTTCCGTCTCGATAATTTACGGTCTTCCGTCGATTACACACGTGAATAAATCGTAATACCGCCTCGTCGCGCGCCGGCACTTTTGTTGCCGCGGCTCTGAAGTATATCGGGAGAATATATATTGTTAAATGTTGCATAAAACACAACGCTATTATATTATTATGAATGATTACCGCAAATCATAATGTCCGTTGTCTTCGCGAACCATAAGGGTACGCAACGTATTCCTCAGGTCGATTCTAGTGGTTAATCGTAGTTATTATAGGGATTTCACCTTTTCACAGCCCTACCCGTACGCGAATAATATATCAAACACCTATCACAGATGGCGTATTTAAGGGTGAGATTTGAAGGATACGCCCCTTTCCTACCATATAGCTCTTGGTGTATTTAATTAGTACTTACCTATGTGGTAAACATAATGATTGAGATTCTATATCGATAAAAAAAGCATATATTTATAAATTATAAAACGTACACAATAATTTATAACGATAATTAATTCTATAAAAAAAAAAACATTTATATATATATAGACTCACACACAAGTGATGCATTAAGCATATGCTAAATTTTTACATTAAGCCATTTATCCATTTATTGGCCGTAAAAATTCATATATTAGGATTTTTTTTTTTTAATGTTCAATTTATGACAAAAAAAAATAATCCTCTTTCAATGCACAGTTTTATTCGGATACTTTTTCAGTAAATTTTGGTGTATTATTGCAATCAAAATTCGAATAAGCAGTTTTTAATTATTTTAATTTAAGTATTGAGGATAATAATAGTCTCTTAGCACATAAGTACGTTTTATACTCAATATGTAGAGTATTGTAGACGTTATACCAATATGTAATACTTAAATTCACAGAAAGATAATATAAATGCAATTATACAATGAAAAAGGGGGTTTATGTTTGAAAAAACAATTTTTAGATCGCCACAAAACATTCTTAAAATAGCACGAAAAAAAAGTTATGAAACCTTTATATCAAATACGTATACGCATATAAAACAAAGAAATTGCTAATAGTGTTATTAATCAGATATTAAGAATAAATACCAATAAAATTATTGATAAATTTGACGAATTTTGTTTGGTCATACATTGCCAATAATATTATTGACCAGAAACTAAAAATAAATACTGATGAAATTATTGATAAACTTATAACATGTAACCAAAAGAACTTAGATTTTTACCACAAATCTTAAAACAAAGACATTAATAATTAATGGCATTTAGTGTGATTAATAAAATATTATACACTCAATTCTTTATCATCTCTTGTTACACAAATCAAAATTTAGTTTATGATTTAGAAACAATTATATATGTCTGTAATTAAAAATACATTTTTAATATAACATTGAAGTTGAGAAAATAATACCTTCCTTTGAAAAACCTTATAATCTTCCTCGTAGCTCAATTATTCATAATTTACAATCAATGCCCTAACGCCATGCGTATTATTTTTTTTTCAGTAGTGCAACCGGGACGACGAGATGCGTAAAATCGCCGTGTTACAGTTGACGTTGACCGTCGCGATAATCGCGGCGTTCAGCATCGTTCCAGAAGTGGCCGCGAAGAAGCGGAAAGAGGAAGGAGCCAGTATGACGACAGTCGACGAAAACAACGGTAACGACATCGTGCAGGGTAGTGATAACCGAGCAGCAGCAGCAACAGCGGCCGCGGGCTCTGAGTACGACGACCAACGGTTTTCGGCCGTCCAGTACGCGGCGACCGCGGAATCCGATGGGCACACGGTGCCAGCAGTGTCGACAAAAGCGGCCGCCAAGCAGTCGTCGTCCAAACAGCACAACGCCAAACTCCTGAACCGGTTGGGCATGAAAAGGATACGGACCAGCGGCGGCGGCGGCGGTGGTGGACAGGCAGGCGGGAACGGAGGCGGTGGCGGTGGCGGTATGAACCACCACCGGAAACGGTTGGCCAGCCAATCGAGGAGCAAGTACGGTAGCGCGGACGGCAAGAGCAACTCGGACTCGCAAATGTTCATCGTCAAGCTGCCGCCGCACTCGCACTTCTACGACGACGGTTCACCGATCGCCTCGCACCAGAGGCCGCAGCACCAATCGCCGCACCACAACAACAAGCAGGCGCCCTACAAGAACCTGAACACCGTGCCCGTGGGTTTCGTGTCCAACGGCAAGCCGGCCAAAGTGTACCACTGGAACCTGCCGACCATCAAACACGCGCTGCAGAACGCCGGTGGCCGATACAAGGGCGTCAATGACGTCGTGGCCGTGCAACAACACCAGCACCACCATCAGATGCAGCAGCAGCAGCAGCAACAGATGCACCATCAACTGCAACAGTTCAACCAGGTGAACGACTTTGAGCTGCCGTCGGTTTCCGCGGGCTCCAAGATCGTGCCACGACGCACGCTCTACTACAAGCCCAGGGCGTCCGGCAAACCAGTGAAAAAGTCGTTCGTCAACAACGGCAAGCCCAACGGATTCTACGTGGTCAGCAGCAAGAACGCCGCCGCCGCGCCGCAATACCACAAGATCGTCAAAGCTTATTATGGTGACGATTAATGAGGACGAACACTCGTGCGACCGCCGACAACGTTCGTCGTCCGTCCGTCGCCTGCAATAAAGTCATCGTCGCCTTGTGTGAGTTTACCTAACTTATAACTTAATTAATACATAAATACATTATATACACATGAATTAGACGTACGAGTGAGTGTGTGTGTGTGTGTGTGTGTGTGTGTGCGCGTGTGTGTGTGTGTGTGCGCGTGTGTGTGTGTGTGTGTGACAGACTTATCTTTATTCTTACGTCTAAAGGGAAAAAAGAGATAAGCACTAACGAAGACCCAAACCTAACGTGAAAGTTACAGTCCCACGTTAATAAAACTGCCCAAAAACATAATAACCGTGTTATAAAGTGAAACGATACTGAGATGAGCTTAAACGTAACAATATACAGAACGATTATTCGTGAAAAAGATCAATTTCGCTGTGTTTTGTAATTTAAAGCTATTATAATTTATTAAGCTTATAATAATTAAAAATTAATACCACTCATATTAACGGAAATGTAAATGCGAGAAGACCTATAAATAAGGAGGCTTATATACAATTTTGAACCCTAAAAAAACAAATTGAAATTGTTATTTTATTTTATTTTATTTTTATTACAGAGCGAGCCGTGGCCCAAATACAGATAATTAAAGATAAAATATAATATACAAGTATGCAAGAATAGTAACATAAAATTTATATATATATATATTATACATATTACTTATAGAAAAATGTGTAAGAAAGGATTACATTGATATGATAAAATTACAACTAAAATTATTAAAAGAGACGGGTTCTCATTAGCAATGCGTATCATCCTTAATATGGATTAATTACGAGAATAGTTGGCAGTGCAAATTGGAATGTAGAAAGGATAGTGAGAGCGTGAATGAAAGCTAGGAACTTTAAAATTTATTTGGCTTAATAATTCAGGGTAGGCAAATAAACCATCAATAAGTTTTATGAAATTTTTAAAAGTTTTATTTTTGTGAAATAATAACGAAAATAAATATAAATGTTTTGTATAAATATTAAATAGTTATTTGAGCATGTTGAGTACATTTGATATATAAGTCCTAAAATGAATGTAGGAGTTAAATATTATTTTTTAATTAATAACTAAGTTGATAGTTAGTTAAAAAAAAAAATGTATATTACAGTAATACAAAAAATAAATAGTACCTGATAAAAAAAAAAAAAAATACAGAATTACTGATATCTTCCTAATTAGGATACGTTTTTCATGCTTTGTAAAATAAATCTATCTAATTAAAATATAAGCTGATAAAATTTTTTAACTTCTATCAATATAATATCTAAATACTAATCAAAACTAATAATAATAGTTAATTTTTAAATTTATTATAATTTTTAAATTAAGTAAATTTTATTAAAAAAAGTACATATTTAAATAGAAAATATTAATAATACAGTACCTATTTAAATATTAAAAAGTTCAATATAAAATAATTTTTCAGTTTTTGTGATGCTCTGAAAACAAAATCAAAATCATTGTACAAAATCATCTAAATCTAAGTTTTTGGATATTTTTTTCTATGCTTATTGAAGCCAAATTATTTAAGCAATCATGTGTCATTCGATTTCTCATATAGTTTTTCAATCGTCTCAGAAATGAAAAAGTTCTTTCACATGCTTGTCACTTATCACGTCATTATCTTGCAATCTTACATTATACGAGGCGGATAATATTATTTCGATAAAGGATCTCCATTAGAGTCAACCGTGGGTTTCGCGAATAACTCACTAGTTTTGGTAAGGTGGATGATTTTTAGTGATGATAACGTTTATGAGTCTGCCCGCAAACCGTTTTTGAAATATTATTCCATTGCGGCAGACGAAATAATATGTAAATCACCATATATTCGGTCGCACCTATACAAATTAAAAATCGATAACCCGTCACGTTCGCGTGCGCGATTTTTCATACACGTCGCGTATTCTCGCCCACGCGGTCAAGAGCCGTCGTCGTAAAGACCCGCCGCCGCTGGCGCGATGACGAATCGCTTTTCGTGACGTTTACACTTGACTCATCGTGTACGACGGATAGTGTCACGATGACAATATGATAATGACTGAGTGTAGGTAACACGCACGCGTTGGAAGCCGCCGGAGCAAAAGAGAAATATTTCCTAGAGAATATAATATTATGTTGACTGCACAGATACATATATACAATCTTTTTCTAGTGGAGATTTTAAAAAATTCATAAATTATGAAAATCTTCAATATTCACAATGTTCACATAATAAACTAATTAATAAAAATATTATGTATTATAAAACAAAATTTAAATAAATATATTATTAATTACATGACAAAAATGTTATATTTAGAATAAATTTAAAAAAAAAAATCTGACAAATTATATTACGTTGTTTTAAATTGTTAGCACCATTAAAAAAGTTATAACAGTTGCTAACTGTCACAAAATAAATTCTGATACTTTTGTAGAGTTCATAATAATTGACCGTAATGTGTACTCAATATCTTTTCATTTCAACCATTTATAACCCATACAAGAGTCTATGCCATTACTTCAAAGCACACAATATTTCATTGATATTCTTTAACAGTGCCGGACTATATATTGTGAATATTTTCTACTACTTCTAGATAACTAAGCTGAAAGTTAAACTAAAAATGGAAAAATAATTACAGAAAATATTAACTATTCAAAACTGATCAGCTGAAAATGAAAATATTCATTCATATTATCATTTATGGTGACATTTAAATTCTATATTAAATTAGTTTTTATATTTCATAGTAATAATTGTTTTTTTTTTATTATTTACTGGTAATTGAATAATATATTTATAGAAAGTACGAGAGTAACCGCCCTTTAGATTATGAGATGTTTTTTTTTTTTTTTTGATAGATGCTCTTTAATAAATCTATAGTTTTGTCCCACTTACAGTGCAGGATAGAATAACCGTGGCCCTTAGAAAAATATGCTTTTATCAGCCCATATATGCATAATTTATAAATTTTAATGTTTTTCTAGTGCTATAAATCCAAAATTTGAGCGACCCTTCGAAATTTTCTCGAATGCTCGACTAGCATACCGGACCTGCCCACTCTATTATTTTTCGAAGTCAAACGCTGTCTCTGATGTTTTTTTTCACGTTAAGTCTCAATTTTCTTTAAAATTTAAAAGGACCTCTTAGATGTGAATTTTGAAACTATAAAGATTGTTTATATTTGAATTAAAATTAATAATATGTTAAGACAACTTATATTGTTACAAATACCAAAAGTTTCCATAGAAATTTTTGATTAGCCACCGAATTCATTAATTTTATGGTAACAAAGCTTTAATTTAAATATAAAAATACCTTTATTATGTTCTCTTTTTTAAAAAAAATCTACTAGATATAAAAACTATTTTGGCAGCATTGTTTCAAATCCTTTAACTATTTCTTGGTGTATAATAAATCCGTGTTCGATTGCATTTACAAAAAATAAATTTAAATATGATATGAATATTGTAACTTTAAAATATTACTTCGGTGAATTTAAATTATAGTTCTCTGTAATTTTGTTTGTGTGGAAATCGTGCAATGGTAAAGAAATTGATAAATTTAAATCTTTATATAACAAACGACACAAACGGAAGAATTCCATTTTAGAAATTGAAGGGGAGGAGTTTAAAACCCCTACACTTTCCGATCTAATTTATAGACATTTTCGTGGAATGTACCTGTTAAAATACTGTTTGTGTATAGACTTTAACGTACGTATATTATAATATTCCGTCTCGCTACACCACCGCATTATCACACACAACGTACAACGTATAGACCGAGTGAATAAAGTATATTTTTATAAGATATCTAAATAAAAAATATCTAAATATAAAATCTATAAGATATCATAATATTATATTATTTTCTTAACACGTCATTATTCATCAGTAGTCTATTTTCCGTGAAGAAACGCAGACGTGCCCCGGTGACGGCGGCAATGGTATACGCGTCGGTTGATATAGTATATTATTCATTTTTTTTTTTTTCTATACGTACGTATTATAAATTCAACAACGAGTCTTTAGACGCACGGTTCTCCTTTAGATGTTCTCTATTTATGACATTTAGTTAGAAAACTGTTCGACCGCGTAAAACGGTTATGTAAAAACGATCAGATTTTTTTTTTTTTGTTTTTTATGGACGTACACACGAAGTAAAATTCCATTATAACACATTAAAACACAGCTGAATGTAGTGTACACAAAATATTAATGTCTCGTCTTTTAGATTTTGAAAGAAGTGAAGAAGCTAGTGATTTACAATGATGTTTATTTTTTTTTCTTCTCTTTTTTTATTTTTTTTTCTGTATACACTTTTTCGTATAGGTCTACTTGGCCAAAAGTTTCGATTAGTAACTTTTTAAAACCGGATTTGCCCCTAGTTGGTACTTTAGAGAGGTCATTTTTGAATTTCTCAATTTTTTTATTTATTTGTATTTTTTTTTTTTTTTTTTGAAAAAACTATCTAGAATTTGACAAAAATTCTTCTTTATATTATTGACTTCTTTTGTTCAGAATCGTCTTGATGAAGAAATGATTTGTCGTTTCTTTAAAATTATACACACCTTTCAAGAGTATCTGACCCGAGGAGCGAAGAATATCCATGTTGCGAAGTATGTCTGGCTTTTTTTTTTAAATTCTGACTTAAATACAAAATAAAACCGCATAAATTAATCATTAATCATTGTGTATACGTACGGTAGCGGCACGACTGTTGGTCATTCGGTCAGTCTGTTACGGGAGAAAAATGATCGCATCGTATTTATAATTTTTTGTTTACGAATCTCGCGGTAGCAATTACAACATAATAATTAGCATTCGGTCTGGTCATATTATACGTAAACGCACGCTGCGACGAACTCGTTCCGAGCTTCGATAATATATTTATTCGCACTTTAATTCTCCTTTAGGCGTTAATACGTCTTATTTTCCAACACAAATCCGAATCATAAGTCATGTGATATATATATATATATATACATATGTATATTATGCACACCAGTGCGCGTGAGACCATGAATAATATACGCGTTTAACTTTCCACATAAATATACAAGTTAAAATATTGAAATCGATTAATCTCGGCATGATGTTATTAAATACATAGGTCTACGCTCGTCTATATATATAAAATCTGCGTTTAAAAATCAAATATAGGTACAAATTAACGGCCATTAATTGCCAATTGGTCATACTATTAATTATTATGCTTTACATTTTCTTTCGGTATACGTATTAATAATTATCATTGATTATAAACATTAAACACTAGAATTATTTGTAATCAATGGTTAAACATATATACACATGTGCGTCCTGTAATGATGTTTCCGGTATTTTTTTTTTTTTTTTACATTGCACTGTGTCGGTCGCGGTCATGCAAAACTATGTTCCTTACAAGTTACAAGGCAAAAACAAAAACGCTTTCAACGAAATATATCGTATGGCAATAATAATTATTGTTTGTCTGCTGCTATATAAATTCATCATTCACGTATAATAACACTTTCGGTCTTGCTACTCCTTACTGCGATTTTCATTTCCGTTCGACACTAACGCGTTACTTAACAGCAAAAGTGATTGCAAGGTGAACGAAAAATAAAATTATTTTTTTTAGTTATTAAGGCTTTTAGACAGGTTTTAACATAATTTATTATATGCTTTATTCGAAATGTCTTCAGAATTCGAATATATTCTAGTAATTTTTTTCCAACAGTCGGACAAATTGTACGTTTACAGAAGATGACAAAATCGTAAAGATTTTAAAAAACACTAAAAAAAAAATAACAATCATGTTATTATTTACTGCGATCTAGAATATATTATGAAATATTTTTTTACGGTCCTAGAAAAAAAACAAAAAAAACACCAAGAACATTATTATTATTATTATTGTTCTAACGCTGGCATGTTCAATTATTATTTCTCGTCCACCATGCACAGCCATCGCGAGAGGGTCATTATTCCGTGAACTTTACCATGTTGTGCCATACGATATTTCACGCCTAGCGCACTAACGGTACACCGGTGTATTTACCGGTTTGAAAAATCGAGAATTAAGGAAACACATACAAACATGAATGTAATGTGTACCATACAGTCGTGTTAATAGTAGGTATATAGAAACAGAATATAATATTATGTTGACCGTCGGCTTTTTTTCTTTTTCTTCCAGTGCGTCTATATGTCTATAAATATTTGTATGGGCGCATTTTTTTATTGTTAAGTTTTTCACTTTTTACACTCATCTCGGGAGATTCACTGTAAAAATCGACACCGAGCCGCTTACACGGCGACGGAGTGAAGAAACTCTTTTGTTGGTTATATTCGTATACCGAAAAACAATAAAACCTTCTGCGGCGAATGTTTGAGATACTATGTATAAAAATATATTAATATTATACAAGAACGTCGGCATGAGTGCAAGCCATCATAATAATATCTATTTTATTCTATGTGTGTGTGCTTACCTATTATACCACACATTTTATATTTAATAAACATTTTTTTTTTAAAGCCATTTAACACACGTCGTTACTATAGTCCGAACGCGCGTGTGTGTGCTGTTTCTTTATTCATCGCTGCATGCCTTCATATTCTTTCAACACTGACAGGTTACGAATTATGTACGTTTTGATATTTTTTAAGTACGCATTTGTATGGTGCGAACGGTTTTAAAACGAAAACACTCGACTGGAAACGATTTTATGTCATCCATTAAACCTAAATACCACGCGTACAGAGTGTTTTAACGTGTTTGGCTATGCTGGACATCATTTACCCAGGTATACGCTTATGAATGATTTAATAACTTTTACGTTCGGCAAGTATCTGCAGCGATGGATAGAGACGACAATTATTGAACATACCATTATCATTATTAGTGTAACGTCCTTTTTAAGTCAATGACCGAAATAATATACATATATTTTTACACTAACCCTCATGTGTGTTTGTTTTTTTTTCTTCTTAATACAGGAGTTGAAGTGCACACGGCAGTAACAAGTGTTCAGCAAGTTATACCGGACCGTTTCAAAAAATTAACTTGTAATCTATTTTTATTTATTTTTAAATATATATATATTTATATAATTTAATTTATTATTATATTTTTCATTTTATTTCGCCAGTATGTTGTATTTTGTAAATATCACGACGTAGTTTTATATTATCATTACATACTTATTATTTATGTTGTATTCAATCAAACATCACTGCATTTTGTATATAGCGCGTATATTAACAGTATTTTATAGATCCTTTAATTATAATAATTACATTATATACGTATATTATCTGTATATGTTACGCTCAAATTATCGTGTATCAGACTGAACTAACATAATACGTATTATGCCTTTTATATTTTGTATTTCTGATGACAATTAATTATTGTGTAAAAAAATAATAATAAATACATCTACGATGTAGAGGTATAATAATTTATGCATGCTTGTTTTTATTTCACGTGTTTCATCAATTATTAACAATACAACACCACGTTCCTCCTATAGCACGATATCAGCCTGCAGCCATAATTTCATAGTTTAATGTTAATTATCGGTTTTTAACACAATAGCATTCACGTCGTTGTTAGCAAATAATACTTTCTGGTGATTATTATTATTCTATGGGTAAGCGCGTAAAAAAATGTATTAAAAAGTTCAAGGTAAAAATGTGTGACCTCCAGTACAGATCAAGTCCGTCTTGCACCAGTCAGCGCCGGGACATTTGAAGATACCTGTTTAGTCCATTTAACGAAAACATCACCTATTTCCTTAAACACAAAGTGTAATCCGATCACCGCGTTTGATGTATTTGCACGACCACCTTTATAGAAAACTATATACGCCATGCACATTCTCTGGCGTGATTGCATTATCGATCGACGGTGGACCCGACGACTAAAATTCAAATATCTTCACATTGTTGTCGTACATATGCGTGCGCTTGAAGCAGTGGAGCACAACCTTTTTAGACCCACGACACCCAAATTAAATTGTTTCGATTGAGTGGCACCCAACCAACATTGCATAATCATAAAATTTATATTCGTATAAATCAAATCGCTAATTATAGGCAATTCAATATTTATAAAATATAATTAATCCAACTCAAATATAAATAAAAATAAGGACATACTCCACACCTTGGATATCCTTCGCTCCTTAGATTGGATGCTCTTGTGTGTATGTTGAATTTTAAAGAAATGGTAAATAATTTTTTCAGTAAAATGATTCTGAGTGGAGCCTTATTTAATATACAATAATAATTTCAGTTTAATAAAAAAAAAAAAAGGAAAACAAAGTTTTTGATGAGAAAAAATGTGTTAAAAAAAATATATATAGAAATAAAAACAAAATAAAAATATTTTTCATTATTAAACATTTTCTTTCACCAAAATATTCTTTATATTACTGTCTATTTATGAATTTTCATAAAGCATGAATTTAAAGATGGCTGTGCGAACTTATGCAGACGCACTTAAGTTGCGATAACTTGGCACCGGATTGTCGCGGACAGACGCGAGCACAATCCAACGATTCTTCGGAACTATACGCGTTGACAGTCACCGACTGTCGACTGTCAAATTAGTATACATAGATAATATGTAAATAAAACGAACAAATTTAATAATAATCGACACCAACTATATTATAGTATAATTTCATATTAATTATACTAATAATTTTATCAGTATTAATAAATTTTATATATTATTATCTTCTCTTTAATGTCAGTTATGTTACAGATAATTCATTAAACTACTCTAATAATTTATATAATAATTGAGGCATTGATATGGGAAAGGTACTAAGTCATAAAAACTAAATTTTACAGAAGGAAAAATCCATGCCAAAAACCATGTAGACTAACGACTTGTGCCATCTTGTATTCAACGTAATTCCTAATAGATACGGAAATTGGAGTTAGTACTTTTACCAGACCATTGGCATATGTATTTACTACGTTTTTCACGAAAAATCGAAAAACTGATTTTTATTGACTTAGTACCTTTGCCAAGTCAATGCCAATTATGTTGTGGAGAGACTTAAACCTTCCGGGAAGACTTAAAAACATTCCGGGGAAGCCCAAGCCCTTTCCCAAACTCCTCCTCAGCCTAACAGCAGCTGATGCGATAATTTCTACATTATCACCTCGTACATGCACCTGCAATATTCTTCAATACATTTTCCGCCGAATACAAAAAACCGGCCACGAACACTGTTGGGCGGTACTCACAGACGCGTGCGACTATAGTAATTTTATAATTAGAACAGTATACCAACACGGACACTGGACAGACACAATGTTTCATTGCTATGTACCTAAATAGAATAATTTACATTCACCACGCAGTGGCCTAACCGTCGTGTCATCATTCGCTCGACATGAGTAACACGGGTCATAATAATACGCCGCTGCACAACCACACGAGTCTGCGGATTACCGCGTGTATACGAACAATAGAGACATCGCGGTGATGAGTTTTTTTTTTTAATAATCGTTCGACAACACCCGACGTAATTTATTAAATATATTTAACACGTACTCGAGCTATCGGATATTCACCGTTTTCTCAAACCGCCTACACGACCGCACACGAGTATTTTATCGTACACGAAGCGTGTGGTCGGAATCACATGCACGTATACTGGAAGCGTCCCTCGAAAATATGAAAATAGGATATATCATTTTGGACCCGAAGTCATTAGCAACAGAAAGTTTTAAGGACGAGCACGTTAAAAAATTTAGAGAGAGGTTTTCTGAATAAAATAAGAATTATTACCCTTAATTTTAGATTCTGATTGGAACGAAGAAGATTTTTACAATAACGTTTATTTTTTACTCATTTCTCTAAACACTTTTTCGTATGGAAATAATTGTCCAAAAGTTAAGACCAGCAACTTTTTGAATCAGAATTTGTCTCGATAATTCAGATAGTACATTTACGAAATTCTCAATAGTTTTCTCAAAATTTAGGCGTTGTCCCAATACATTTATATGCTCACTACAATTAAAAAGTAAAGTATAGAGAAGAAGCTGGAAATACTTCGCACCATAAGTATTCTTCGCTCTTCGGGTCAGATACTCTTAGTGGGTGTGTAGAATTTAAAAGAAACGATAAATCATTTTTCCAATAACACGATTCTGTACGAAAGAAGTTAATAATATAAAGAAAAATAACATTCGTCATTTTCAACACACCTACCAAGAGTATCTGATCCGAAGAGCGAAGAATATCAGTGGTGCGAAGTATGTCCGGCTTTTTTGTCTATACTTTACTTTACTCTACTTTTTTTTATTTAATAAATAAAAAAAGTAAATAAAATGTAATAAGAAAAAAATGTGTCAAAAAATATTCAAAATTTTTTTTTTACATCTTCAAAATTTTTTTTCCCAAAATGTTTCTCATATTATTGTCTATCTATGTATAAATTTTCATAAAGTTTAGATAAAAAAATGATAGTTTCCGAGTCTTTTTTGTCAAATTTTGGGTTGTTTTCTCCCCCAAAATATTGAAACATTGAAAAATTCAAAAAACGACCTCTTTAAAGTACCAACTAGAGGCAAATTTGGTTTCAAAAAGTTGCTGATCGAGACTTTTGGACAAGTAAATCCATACGGAAAAGTGTATACAGAAAAAAAAAGAAAAAAGAATAAACATCATTGTAAAAACACTAGCTTCTTCACTTTGTTTACAATCTAAAAAACAAAGCCGGACATACTTCGCACGATTGGTGTACTTCGCACGACGGGTGGTATTCTCTTGACGGGCGTATTAAATTTTAAAGAAACGATAAATCATTTCTTCAGTAAAACGGTTCTGAACGAAGGAAGTTAATAATATAAGAAAAAAAAAATAT